>JAMPIV010019337.1:395000-405000 GCA_024509875.1 Oreohelix idahoensis
TATCTATTTATCTATCTATCTATCTATGTCACTATATTGTTTTACAAAATTATACATCAAACATTCAATCAATACCTTTAGCTCCCCAAGGAGCATATGCCTTCAACAAACACATGTCGTCCTCCTGTCACGTGTCATGGGCTCAAGTTCTTTCAATGTTTACCTCATAATTTTTACCTCTGTTTCCAGTTCTCTTCTCCGTGTGTTTTTTGGTCTACCTCTGCCTTTCTTTCCCTGGGGATTCCAGCGTCTTATTCTCAACTCGTGTTCCACTGACACTTGCCTGGTTCTTGTCACCAGTTCCACATTTGTGACTTTGTCATACCATTTCAGTCCTTCTATTCTAAGCAAGCATCCGTTTATGAAAGTCAGTAGCTATTTTGGTTTTTATTTTTGTTGTTCCCTATGCTTCAGAGCCATACAATAGGACTAACTTGACATTTGATTCTTATTTTCGTGTTGGACTTGATTTATCTTGATCTCCAAATGTTTCCCGATGCACTGAAAGCTCATCTTGCATTTTGTATTCATATTTTTATATCATTGTCTGTCCCTCCAACTTTGTTTATATTACTGCCAAAATAGGTGCACGATTCTACATCTTTTAGTGGTGTTTCTTCAAGTTCAAGCTTATTATCATTCCTTGCATTTATTCTCATAATCTTTGTATTTTCCCTGTGTATTTTCAGACCCATAAGTTGTGACCTCTTATCGAGTAAATTCATTTTGTCTTGCATCTGATTATGGTTATGGGCAGAAGAGCCAAGTCATCTGCAAAATCTAGATCATCAAGCCGTTTAATCATATTCCACTGAATTACATTTCTGTTGTGTGATGTCGATGTTTTTATAACCCAGTCTATTGCTAGTAAGAAAAGAAATAAAGACAAGAGGCATCCCTGTCGCACTCCCATTCTTATCCCAAACCGTTCGTAAAGTTGTCCTTCATGAAGAACTCTGCATGTCATGTCTTCATATGTCTTCTTTATTAAACTAGTAATCTTCATCATCTTCTTCTTCTTTGATCCTTAACCACCGACCGTCAAAGCAGTCAGTGGCCATTACGCCTGGTGGCGTCTTGTAGGGCAACAACAAATTGATTCCACTTTGCTCGGTCGGCGGCCATCCTTCGTACAGTGCCCCAACTCTGGTTCATTCTTTGCATGTAATCTTCATGGGAAGTCCATAATGCCACATCAGTTGTCAAAGTGATTCTCTATTTTTACTGTCAAATGCCTTTTCACAGTCCACAAATCCGATGTATAGTTGTGATTTCCATTCCAGACTTTCTTCTTCTTCTTCTTCCGTCCTTAGCCACCGGCCGTCAAAGCAGTCAGTGGCCATTACGCCTAGTGGCGTCTTAGGGCAACAGCAGATAGGTTTTCTTTGCCATTGTTTCCCATCACGCCTAATGGCGTCTTTAGGGCAACGGCAAATCAATCCATTTGCTGTTGTTTCCGTAATCGAAGTGACTGGCAAACGGGTGATCAGCCCGTTGTGATTCCAGACTTTGTTCAACTATTATTCTCAATATGGCTATCTGTTCTGTACAGGATCTGTTTTGTCGACAACCTGTTTGTTCATCTCTCAGTAGTTGCTTGTCTATGGACTCTTTTAATCTCTCAAGGATTATTCTGTTTAATGCTTGTCCTGGCACCGATAGTAACATTATTCCTTTACTAGCAATAACCGTCAATAATGACGGAAGTAAATCAAAAACTGTAATATATTTTTTAAATATTTTTTTATTCAATATAAAATTTATCTGAAGACAACATTATTTGTGAAAGTGCGTGGATTTGTTTCAAAGAATGATGCCTGATAAAAAGTGTTTTTAACAAAAACTTTCAAGTTTTCATGATTTGTTCCTCCCGTGAGGGCGACATTGAGCTGGCCATGTACGAAAACAGGTTCAGGAAGGAAAACTCCTACGTGATCTAAAGATTGTCCTTGCGCCTTATTGATCGTCATTGCAAATGACAAACTGCGCTCGCTCGGTTCTAAGTCAATGCGAGGAATTAAGACCCGTTCTCCCTTATTACTGCCAGTGACAATTTCTGCTTCAATGAAATTCCGATGCAAGACTTTTATAACATAACGCGTGCCATTCAATTGTCCGTTTTTTGCGTTCAAATTTTGCAATAGCATGATACATGCAGCATGTTTTAATTTCAGCAAATTTCGGTGGCATTCCTGATGGGCACTGCTCGTTAAGGAACTTGGTTGGGAAATCAACTGCGTCGCTGGGATCATCGGAAATCATGGTATCTATGCTCCAATAAACCGTTTCATTTCCATCTAGTAGCTCCAACAATAAGTCTGCAATACTTTAAATTAAAATTTTGTCTCGAAGAAACAATCAAAAACTTACATTTTAAGGTTATTTTTAACAAAATGATGAGTTAAATCCGTTTAAGGAATGGAATTGGGTTCTACAATAAAAAAACTTACATTGTATTCATATATCACTGTCACTCACTTTGTGTTGCACAATTCACCGATTTTTCTTCGTTGAGTGTTACTATTTTCGGGAGAGTACATAAAGGAAAACAATATAATTAGTGTATTGCAACCACAGTTGCATCCCTTAGATGTGACCAACGTAAAAACTGCGAAAATTATGGAATTTGTTAATTCGTGCACTCTTGTAAACTTCCCTTCTTAGGCAACTTGACAATATAATCTTCTTTCCATTCTGCTGACATTTCCTCTCTCTCCCAGAGCTTGCCAAGTAGCTTGCATAATATCTCTATCGAGGTATAACTATCTGTTTTGATGGCCTCTGCTGGGATGCCATCTGGACCAGCTGCATTTCCATCTTTCAGAAGCTTTATGACTTTCTTTATTTCTTCTCTGCTTAGTTGTTCACAGATAGATATCCTTATCCCTATTAGATATCCCACATTAACACTGGATGAAGTTTATATTTATTTTCTTTTTTGCTGTTTTAAACATTGCTGTTAAAATTTGGGGTCACATTGCTTATCATTGTATCTGTCCCCTGTGCTTCCCTAGACAGCATTAGAGCCACCTCTTCACAGTGGTGGGCACTTTCTTCCTCATGTACTGAGGACAACATCATTTCTTCTGTGATCAGTTTCTTCCACTCTATGCTCTTCCACTGTGTCTTGCAGAGACCCAGGATATCAATACTGTAATTCCTTCTGCTGCTACCTGTGCAGGTTTTCCTTGTTCACGTAGAGTACAAACATTCCAGATGTCAATCCTGGAGATTTTTCTAGACGAAAAAAAGGTTTACACTATACATACTTGGCCATTAAAACACCACATTCTATAATGTGTACAGCACATCTTATTATTGAAGCATCACAATGACCATATTGTCATTATGGATATTTTCATTAATGCCGGAACGTAAGTACTTTTCCTCCACATTTTACACAGTGAAATGTGAAAATTCGACGTCCACAAGGCCAGTTGTACAGTAACGGATATAAAGCTGGAAGACGTTCATACGCAACATAATTAGAGCACAGAGGTGTATCATACCAATGATGAACAAGTAAACAGGCTATTGGTCGTTGAAACAGGAGACATTCTTGTACAGGCCATGGGAGTTCAGTCTGACATGTCCTTTGTTCACGACCAGGGCTAGGACTAATAATTTAGGTCACGACTATGAGAGATAATTTGCTCAACGTCCAATCGTTACTGAAGTGTCCTGAATTAATTCTTTACTTCTGTCCTCTAGTTTATCCACAAATACTGCACTTCTCATCATTTGCAAATCTTTTTTGAAGACAAAACAATTTGCAATCAAGTATCTGAATGTTCTAGGATCTGACAAATTATTAAGCAGAGGGTAATCCTCACTGTAGAGAGTACAACTGTTATTTCCCACACAATAGTGTGTAAATTCATTACGAATTCACAATCATATAAACTGTGAATCTGTAGATAATTCCTCATTAAAACCACGTGACCTGATGTTTGGCAGTATTCGGTCATGTAACGGACGACACCGTCTATTTAAGTAAGAGTTGATGTTTATGTCAAGGAGTGTTTTTGGGTTTGTTTGATTGCATGAATGATTCTCTGCTTCAGTTGGAGCTTAATTGGTGAGTTAAGTTGTTGTGAGTTGTGTATGCTTGCATTGTTTTATTTTTGCCACAAACGATGTTTAGAGCTGGAATTCAACCCAGCTGGAAGCTATATAATATTGAATAATGCTCAGTGAAGTGTGTAAGAGTTTCGAGAATTCTGGTGAAAATGTATGGAAGGAGACGAATGGACAGAGATATGTGTTGGTAGACATTAGACTGCGAGTAGCGTAGAGAAGAGAAGTGTGGATGGCTAGAGAAGAAGAGTGTGCGATTAGAGGACCAGTAATTTTGTGAATCATAGATTACATCAGATATTGTCATAACATTATGCATCAAAGACGTTTCTCGGGATAAATCTCTTTGGTTCACATCAGCTCCGTATGGAAGTAATAGAAAAACAGCTTCATGGTTATGGCCAGCAGCCACCATCAGCAAGGTTGTCTTTCCTTTCTTGCCCTGTTTGTTGTTGCCAACACTTGGACAAACCAGGTATCCAGTAATACTGTTTATTTTTTTTTTTAAATAAATGTTAAATAAAGACTTGTCGTCGCAGTACAAACTATCTAATTCGTTATCAGACTCGATCATGTTACCTTTATAACGAGGGCCATTAGCATTGACTGCAAGCATCAGCGCCGTCCTACCTTTGTTGTCAGCCAAGTTGACATCAGTACAAGCAGCACTTAAAAGGCGAACACACTTTCTGCTGCACATTTTACCAGCTGCTATCATAAGCGCTGTTCTACATTTCTAGTTCTGTGCGTTAACATCAACGCCAGCAGCGATGAGAATCTTTTCACACTTCTTTGTTTTCTTCTACACTCCATGACATTGCCTCTGAAACGATCAGAGCATGTATTAAAGCTGTCCAGCCTTCATTGTCTCTACACTGGAAATTAGTGTCTGCTTCAAGTAATGTACTTAGATGACCTACGTGTTTCTTCCTGGCGGTCACAAATAATTTAATCATCGCGATGTGCTAATGCAATGGTTTATAACTGATTTTTTTGGTTGGGGGGAGGGGAGAAGTCATCAAGAACTTAGAGCAAGGATATTACGTCGGGACATGGTTATATCAATGTCACGGCAAAATTAATAGTACAAATGTTATCTGGCAGGCGACGGCGACTAGTACTCACTACAGATTATATGCGTTGGTACTGATAGTATGCAACAATCTAGCTATATCATCAAGTTGTACATGTCATCACAAAAAAGATGGTGATGACTGTTAGTAGAGCGGAGACACCTCTTGTATTATACTACACTGCCTCTGACAAAAAAAAAAATAATTAGAGCTACGTATAGAAGTGAAGCATTCATACATTACATTGAAGCCCCCCCCCTCTCCTCCCACCCCACAGTCCTCATGTGACCTGGAAAGTTGTTCAACTCTATGCCATTCTGTTCTTCATGCGTTGCTTGGTCTAGCTCCACCCCTTATTCCCTGAAGGTTCAAGAACAAGTATTACTTAATAATATTATAAACAGGTTTCATCAATGTGATTATTGTCCATCGAAGTTGTTCTCTTCTCAAATTTAACTTCCTTCGGCATTTCTCTAGTATGTCCTTTAGCTCCACACTGGTATGTCCTTTAGCTCCACACTGGTATGTCCTTTTAGCTCCACACTGGTATGTCCTTTAGCTCCACACTGGTATCGTCTCAGTCTTTTGTTTTTTCGCACGCGCCCGTTTATAAAAGTTTGAAACTTCTTGTTAGTTTTTTGTTGTTCTTCATCATTTAGAGCCATACAGTACGTCTGATTAGACATTTTTTGATTAAATGGTAAAAACGAATTATTATTTCTATCTCACACAACCACAACAGTGTTTTTGGAATACTGTACTAGTACACTCCTCCCTACATAGTCCAGAAACATTTATAACACAATTTAGCTCTGTCCCTAATATGTAAGGGTGTCCCGCCACTGCTTGGGTCAAAACTCCATCTTTTAATCCACTTGTGTGTGTTGCGGGTTATCTCTCCTATTCTGCCGTAGTGGTCCACGAATGGCCCGACAGTCAAGGAAAAGGACAAGTTTTAGAAAGAAAGAAAACTTCGCTCAAGATTAGTCTTGGCAGTGCTGTAAATACGAGAATGGTGCTCCTTTTGCAGGGAGTGTCACAGGGATTTTAGAAGGGCAAGTACAGCAACTGCGACCTCTAAGTTTGCTGTAAACTTTGAATTCCCCGCCCACTTCTGTAGAAAAAAATATGTGTCACGATGAAACACATGACGTGTATTTATTAAGCCCCAGCCGAAGGTGATTCCGCAAAATATTAATTTAACGATTATGTCTGTTAATATGTAATTCACAAAAATGAGTCATACAGGTGCACACATCAAATGCAATTGACCAAGAAAATCTCAACTAATGATTTATATATATATATATATATATATATATATATATATATATATATATATATATATATATATATATATATATATATATATATCGTTTTTCTCAGCTAATAATGAAGATAGAAGCATGAAATTTTGCACACTTCAAATATGGCATGTGCCAATTGTGTGCACCAAAATGCACTGCAACCGGCCAAATAATACGGCTGCCCTAAACCGTTGAAATGGAGCGTGTTAGCAACTTGCGTTATAAACAGCGAATTGTGATAGAATTTCTCGTTGCAGAGAAGGAAACTGTTGTGAATATTCACAAGCGTCTATGTGATGTGTATGGAAGTTTTGCAGTCCACAGGAGTACAGTCAGTCGCTGGGTTCAGAGAATCAAAGAATCAGGAGGTGGAGATACGGAGCTGCTTGGTCGGCCGCGCTGTGGATATCCTGCTTGATAAGGGTGGATTAGGTGATGTTTACTCAGTGATGTTCAGGCCACACTGTCTGGCCACTATGGACGTTGCAAGTATAGGTCCAAGTATGTTGTAAACCTTTAGCTCTGTCCAATACCACCCCTATCGACACCAGGTATATTATAGTTGAAGAGTAGGGTGTCTTATCTGGTTTTTGTTGTTGCTGTGTGTATAATAGTGAGGTAGTTCACAGAGTTACAGCACATGAAATTATGACATGCGAAGTCATAAAAGGGTAAACTGCTCTTGACGTTTCATCATTTATTTGACGCCACAAGTACAGATACGTTACATAAGTCATATATGTCAATAGTTCAATGTAGTCAGCATTCTAAAGTTTGTTTATGGATCTGCATACAAAAGGTTTATCAAAATCCTGCAACAGTGTCAGTGTCATCAATGTTCATTAAATAATAATCAATACTCCTCATTGATGCTGGCAGATCAGATGTACAAAAATAAGTCTATTATTGTCCGCACGAGGATGGTGCTCCAGGAGTATAGGTCAAGCTGACCTTTACAGGCATTCCTAAGTCTAACCTTGACGTAGGTGCAATCGCTGACATAGCGACGTTCATAGAACATAGAACTGTCCTTCGGGCTAAGTATGACCAGTGTACACATTAATCTCAGGTATGAAGATACCTGGGGCGTGACTTCTAGTAGAAGAACCTCTATTTCTGTAGATCGTGTGTGAGCAGAGATCGACCATTGTCAAACATAAAGTTAGGTTACAGATTTAAGACGTAAATGAGATATTACCTTGTTTTGAAATCAACACCACAAAAACATACGCCTCCAGGCGTTTTGAATAATCAAGGGAAGGACCTTGTAAGCTAAACTACTCACAATAAGGCTCCTAATTCCCTATCAAGAATCACAGAGACGCAAAAGCGTTCTCTCTGCTTCACAACTTTCCATCGACTCCTCGACAGGAAAGCCCAGACACACCTAACGTCCGGACATGCGCAGAACGCATACACCTGATCAAGAATCAAACGAGACGATGAAGGAACATTCCAGATAAAGATCTGTAATAAAATCGCGCCTTATATGGACAGGAATAACAACCTCAACACTGGTTTCAATCATTCCAAGAAACAGTTGACCGATACTACCATATAAGGAGAATGGTCACACATCGTTCAAAAAATATGGACCAACGTGTTCCGTCACAAGAGAAGGTAACCATCATTGAAAATGGTACTCTCAGTCAAACTAGAGTTATCTAGCTTTGACCGGAAAAAATTAAAGTGTACATTTCAGACAAGCTAATTATACAATGTCTTTAGAAAAAATGATTATACAATGTCTTTAGAAAAATGATTATACAATGTCTTTAGAAAAAATATCTGTGCGTAACACTTCCACAGCCACCAACGCAGAAATGTTGAAATGCGCTGAGGGCATTATTCTTACTGATAGGCGAATCACTACTCAACAATTGGCCTTACAGCTGTCAGTCAGCATTGGTAGTGCAAATGCAGTTAAAAAAACTCTCGGATTTTCTAAGGTTTGCGCAAGATGGGTTCCTCGAAGTCTCACAAATGACCACCGATTGCAAAGGAAATCAATTTCTTCTGAATTGTTGGAGCGTTTAAATGCTGATGGAGAGAACTTTTTGGCTAAGATCATTACAGGTGACCAAACCTGGGCACATCATTTTGAACCTGAGACAAAAAGACAGTCAATGGAGTGGCATCATCCGCAATCACCAAGAAGAAAGAAATTCAAGACAATTCCTTCAGCTGAAAAGGTCATGATCACTGTCTTTTGGGACATTGAAGGTGTGATTCTTGTGGACGTTATGCCAAAAGGAGAGACAATCAATTCGCAGGCTTACATTAAGACATTGAAAAAACTCAATCAACGTTTTCGCAGAGTTCGGCCGCACAAGAATTCAGCAGACCTGCTTCTCCTTCACGACAATGCGCGCCCTCACACAAGTCTGGCAACACGGGAAGCAATCACCAAATTGGGTTGGACTGTGTTACCCCATCCACCCTATAGTCCCGATTTGGCATCCTCTGATTTTCATCTATTTGGTCCACTTACAGATGCACTCCGTGGGACAAGGTTTGAAGATGATGAAGGAGTGATTCATGCAGCGAAGAAATGGCTACATGATCAAGACAAAATCTGGTACGGGCTAGGAATACATGCACTTATTTCGCGCTGGCATAAAGCCGTACAATTTGATGGGGATTATGTTGAATAATACCGATGTTTACATGACATATCCATGTATATTGTGTATAAATTTCATGCTTTTTGAATAAACAGCTCCTGAGAAAAACGATGTGGTGCATTACTTTCTGAACGCCCCTCATATATATATATATATATATATATATATATATATATATATATATATATATATATATATATATATATATATATATATATATATATATATATATATATATATATATAACATTACGTTAAATGGGCAAACGTTAGAAGAATTAAACACCTTTAAATATCTCGGGTCCACTATATGTAGTGAGGGAAGATCAAGTAAAGAAATCAAGACAAGACTTGAGATGGCCTCAGCTGCCATGACAAGGTTGAATGTGATCTGGAAAAGTAACATCAGTTTTCCTGTGAAGATCAAATTATACAAATCACTTGTATTATCTATTCTCTTGTATGGGTGTGAGGGCTGGACACTCACTGCAGATACGGAGCGAAGGATTCAGGCTTTCGAGTATAAATGTTATAGAAGAATTTTGCGCATTTGCTATAAAGAGCACAAAACAAATGTCTATGTTAGAGAGAAAATAAACACCTATGCAGGCCACCAAGAACCACTTTTGTCAGTAGTGAAACGTCGAAAGCTTGCCTGGTTTGGGCATGTAACTCGTCATGACTCCCTTTCGAAAACGATCCTTCAGGGAACAGTCGAAGGTAAACGGAGAAGAGGAAGACAGAGAAAATCCTGGGCTGATAACATCAAAGAATGGGCAGGACACGGTTTTTCCACACTTGTACGCATTGCTGAGGATAGAGAGCAGTGGAGGACCCTGTCTGCTGATGCTTCCACCATGGCACCCCTACGACCCATGACGGGTTACGGGCTGAGATGATGATGATATATATATGTATAT
>JAMPIV010019337.1:407500-432827 GCA_024509875.1 Oreohelix idahoensis
ATTTTTATTTTGATATCACTGTCTGTCCCTCCAACTTTATCTTTATTACTTTCAAGATATGTGTACGATTCTATATCTTTTAGTGGTGTTTTTTCAAGTTCAACCTTGTTATCATTTCTTGCATTTATTCTCAAAATCTTTGTCTTTTCCTGTGTTTTTTCAGGCCCACTTGTTGTGACCTCTCATCGAGAATTTTAATTTTCTTTTGCTTACTGATTATGGTTATGGGACAGAAGAGCCAAGTCATCTGCAAAATCCAGATCATCAAGCTGTTTAGTCAGATTCCACTGGATTCCATTTCTGTTGTGTGATGTCGATGTTTTCATAACCCAATGTATTGCTAGTAAGAAAATAAATGGAGACAGAGCATCCCTGTCTCACTCCCGTTCTAATCCTAAACGGTTTTGTAAGTATTCCTTCATGAAGAACTCTGCATGTCATGTCTTCATAGGTCTTCTTTATTAAGTTAATGATCTTCATGGGAACTCCATAATGCCTCATCAATTTCCAACGCGATTCTCTGTCTACACTGTCAAATGCCTTTTCATAGTCCACGAATCCGATGTATAGCGGTGAATTCCATTCCAGACTGTGTTCAACTATTATTCTCAATGTGACTATCTCGTCTGTACAAGAACTGATTTGTCGAAAACCTGCTTGTTCATCTCTCAGTTGCTTGTCTATGGACTCTTTTAATCTCTCCAGGATGATTCTGTTTAATACTGTTCCTGGCACTGATATTAACATTATTCCTCTATAATTTCTGTACTCTTGTAAATTTCCCTTCTTAGGCAACATGACCGAAAAACCTTTCTTCGATTCTGCTGGTATTTTCTCTCTCTCCCAGATTTTGCCAAGTAGTTTTTATAGTATCTCTATAGAGGTATCAATATCTGTTTTGATGGCCTCTGCTGGAATGCAATCTGGACCAGCAGCTTTTCCATCTTTCAGAAGCTTTATGAATTTATTTATTTCTTCTCTACTTGGTCGTTCACAGCTGATTTGTAGCTCCTCTTCTGCTGGCTGGATGTCTGGGGGATTAGTTGGAGATGGTCTATTGCGAAATTCCTCAAAATGTTCTGTCCATCTCTTCATTTGTTTTTGTATATTACTAAGCAATTTTCAGTTCTTATCTTTTATGAGGCCATTTGCTTGCTTATATTTCTCTGTTAGCTTCTTTTTTTGGTGTACAGATCCCTCATATTTCGTTTGGCTGCAGCTTCCTCTGCTTCCCTTGCCAAATCATCAGTATATTTCATCTTGTCTCTTTTGATGTTTCTTCTTACTTCTTTGTTTGCTTCTATGCACACTTCATGAGCCTTGGCTTTAGAGCTTCTGATTTTGCTTTAGTTTAACCCTTTCCGGTCGTGTGTCTGACTGGGTAAGACAATCGATTTTTCCCGTTCTGGTCGAATGTCTTACCCAGTTAGACACAAGACGAAACAACTGGTTTTACGGTCGTTTGTCTTTCCCAGTTAGCCGAGGCATTGTACCATTATTTTATGGCACAAATTCGTGCGGTGAAACAGGGAAACGAACTATTTGTGGTAAATTGAATAGTAAAACGGAGGGGGGAACAATGGCATCAACAAGCAAATGTGCCTGGCAAATGACTGCCTCCGAAGTAGTGACATTTCTAGAGGATACTAGTAATAGTGGTAGTGAAAGTGATGAGATAAATATAGATGACAGTGATTTTATTTTAGGCGATTCTGTAACTGATGATTCCAGTACCAGTGATGAAGCTGGCAGTAGCGATGACAGTGACCGTAATGAAGATGGTGAAAGTGAGGAAGTACCAGCACAATGGGTGAAGTTATCTCAATCACACTCTTGTTGTATAAATCATTTACAATTTTCAGTACACAATGCAGGTGTACACAGCTTCTTGATTGTGATATTCCTGACAATATTTGTGGTTTCTTTCAGTTGTTTTTCACATCATAATTGCTAGAGGAGATTGTCAATGAGACCAACCGGTATGCAGCTGACCAATTGAAAAATAAAACACTGTCTCCACGCTCGATATGGCATACATGGAAAGATGTAACGATTTCTGAAATAAAGGCTTATTTTGGAGTCATTTTGAGAATGGGAATGCAAGAGGGTGTCGTGGTAAAAGAATATTTTTCTGTAGAATGGATTGATTATATTCCTTTTTATCGGGTTCATCTGGTTTCATACCCTTGAGCCAGTTATGGGAAGTGATTTGTGGGCTTTGTTTCACCCCCAAGGGAGGATCCTAGACTCAGCGGCATGTTGCACCAAGCCCACTTTGGCGTGTGTGCGTTACCAAGAGGTTTGATGGCTCTCTACCCGTGCAGGGGGGTTATATCTCCGAGACAAGACTGACACGAGCAATCAGTCACCGGCCATGGCACGAGCAGCCAGACAGCATAGTGGCGTGGTGGCGAAGCCACCGCCTCCACATGTCTGCCAAAGGTGGGCTTTCTTGCAACCCCAGGGAGTATTCTAGACTCAGAAGCATATTGCACCTGTCCCACTTTGGAGTGTGTGCAATGTTTCGAGGTTTGATGGCTCTCTATCCTGCAAAAGGGGGTTATATCTCCGAGACAAGTATGCGCTATCCGGCAGAGCAGCCAGTCACCGTAGCGGACGTATCGAGGCGTAGGCGTAGCCACAGCCGAGCCACCACCACTGACGAAGTACGACATCAAACAGACACATAGCTCTGCCCCACCTGAACTGGAAAGAACAAACGGACACATAGCTCTGCCCCACCTGAACTGGAAAGACCCGGCAACCGGGACCACCCACAGACTCGATGGGACAGGGCATGTTTATTTTCCTGTTTGGTAATGGCGCAGCTACAACCGAGCCGCTACCACTGCCGAAGGACGTCATCTAGACGGACACATAGCGCTGCATCTTCTGAACTGGGAAGACCCAGTAGCCAGGACCACGCACAGTCTCGACAGGACACGGCATGTTTATTTGCTCGTTTGATGATGGCGCAGCTACAACCGAGCCTCTACCACCGCCGAAGGACGTCATCTAACAAAGACTTTTTTTCTTATTTCAGGTCCCTGACACTATTTCAAATAAATAAAAAATGATACAACACTTATTACTTATGTAAGTTCTTTCTGGTGTGTAGAATATTAGCAGGTGTCGATTTGGGGTATTTTTTGTCAAAAAATATTCCAACCTGGTAATAGTGGCATGCATATTTTATTCGGTCGGAAAGGGTTAAATCTTTTTTCTTGTTGTTCATGTCTTCTATCTTACTAATATTTTCTTTTGTTATCCATGCTTTGTGCTGATGTTCTCTTTTTCTCAGTACTTCTTCTCATGTCTCGTTCTATATATTTTTTACTAGTTGCCAGTGGTCTTCCGTATCTGTTTCATTTTCCAGCTGTTGGATTACTTGGTATTTGTTAGATACTGTTTTTTTTTCTCTTATTTCCTGACTTTTTAGATATCCCTCATTATACTGTTGTCTATAGCTATATGCTGTTGTAAATTTCTTGAGTTTTAATTTTGTTTTAGCCAACAGAAGATGGTGGTCAGGTACAACATCTGCTCCTCTACATACTTTCAAATCATGCAATCATTACCTAAACTTCTTACTTATGCATATGTGATCAATCTCATTCTCAGCTCTGTGGTCTGGTGATATCCATGTTGCTTATTGTATTCTTTTATGTGGAAATATGCTTCCTCCTACAGCTAGTTGATTTGAAGCACAGAAGTTTGCTAATAGTTGTATATATAATAATAAGAATTTCGCTGAATTAAATCAGCTGAGGGCTTGAAGGGGCTAAATCATACAATATACAACTTCACTAAAAGCGGCGGGTCAGATAAAAAGTTAACGTGCTCAGATGCATTCAGCACTGTTCTTGACTTCTGAAATAACTTGTGAAAACTCCCTTTAGGCAGAAGCATCATTATCCTTCTATCTACAACTCTGCAAAGAGCAATCTTGTGCGAAGGTTGACACATTAAAAAACCCACATTAGGTTTCGGCAATAGTTGAACCACTATTGTAGAGAAAAGGGTAGGCACCCGATGACATAGTCTTCACCATTAAGGGGAGGAGCTACACTGAAATGCTATTTTTGTTATTAATTGCTGGATTTCAATGAAAATGCACAGACTTAACTTATATCAATACTTACTTACTTACTTACTTAGTCGTTCCCCTTCTACCGTGAGGTGTAGAGGTTTGGAAGAGAGAGCGCCAGACTATCCTATCGGCTGTCTTCCTCCTGGCCTGGTTCCATTCTAGTCCTCGGTCCTTCAAAGATTGTCTAATGTTGTCCTCCCAGCGGACTCTGGGTCGTCCTCGGGGTGTGGATTCTTGGCTCTTTGTTTCCCATGCTTGTCGTGGTATCCGATCTTCTCCCATTCTGCAGACATGGCCAAACCATCTTAATTGGGACTGTTCTACTTGGGTCTGCAGGGGGTAGGATTTAAGGCCTTGACGTATCGTCTGGTTGCGTACCATGTCTCTTCTTGTTACTTCAACCACCTTCCTCAGATACCTCATTTCTGAGGTTTGGATCTGGCTTTTATGGGTTGCAGTCATTGCCCATGACTCGCATCCATATGTCAAGACTGGGACATAGGTGGATGTCGTGTGGTGTGTACTGGGGCAACTACGACAGTAGTTTTTGCCAGGAATAGTCTATGAGATATTAGATATAAGGTCTCTAGAAATTGGCTCGTTAAGAAAGAATAAAGACCAATTCGAGATAGGGACAAGAAGGCAGGAATGCGAATGCTTTCCACTGGACAGTGTTTTCTAATTAATTATGGAAAGAGTTCTGTTTCCCCACGACCTTAGCTTCTGCCCTTAGATCCCGTAAAAGAAAAAGCCCCCAACCTCATCTGAGTAGAGAAATGTTCCTATAGGTGAATATGTAACACCGACGGCACGAGTGATACATTAACAAACTAGATAATGATCAAACGAACTTTGGGTTTATTAATGAAATATCCACACATATAGGGTTAGTAATGGTTATAACGTGATGATGGTGAAAGACGATTCACGCAAAACACACAGATGAGATAATAAAATTGCAGTTAATTACGTAGTAGTTAATTAAGAATGAACTGGTGTAAAGCGAAATGATGATGATGTGATATGATACGTGTTACCAAAATGGTGAGTAGTCTACACAGTCCATGTGTCTCTAAATGCTTTGCATTGATATGACGATTCACATGTATGCATACACTGTCCCAAGTTGTTATACGTTATGTCGAGTGGGGTATCTCTAAGCCGAGGACGTTCTGATGAAAACTGTTGTCGCACTGAGAACGCTGACGAGATATTTATGTATATTCCTTCACTGTTTGAGTATATCTCTGTGTAGTGTTGATCAACAGTAAAAGCTGTCATATGAACAAAGGGTCTGTTGTCTAATCTCCCGAGAGTACTGGCCAGACTGGATATTTTCACGACATGTTAGTGATATGTAGACTCATAACCTTGCGTATGTAGTCGTGATTCATAAAATATGTAGAGTCTGCTTCATAGAATGCGCTTAAGAGTGTGTTGCACTAGGTATAAATATGCGATTCCTCTTTTGAGCTATTTTGCTTGACTTCAGATAATAATGATCTTTCGAGTGATTTGAATTTATGATGACTCTGTATTGAACTTGTGATTACGATGTATTGAACTTGTGAGCCAGCAGTATATGGGTGACGAAAAATGATGCGTCCACCTTCTGACTTGTGGGTGAGACAATATTCCTCTTTAATTGAGGAATGCAAGATGTCCTATGGCGAATTCTGCTAGCCAAATGTCCGTTTTTGATAACTTATTTCTGGTTAGACGTCAGACACGTTGCGTGTAGACTCAGACTTCTGATGAACTGAAGACACACAAAAGTCTTCGTAAGTTTTTCACATTTAACATCACTGGTTGACTTTCATTCATACTACTGCTCATTATTGATCTCTCTCTGAGTTCAATTCTAATGATGTTAAATATCTTGTGCATGAGAGTGTGTGCGCATGGGAGACTGTGATGATGATGAAGGTGAAGTATGAACTATTAATTACCTCCTATCATCCTATCATCTTCTAGGAAAATCTTCTGCTTTTATTAATCAGTTATGCAAAGAATTATTTGAAACTCTATCTTTCGCACATTTTAGCTGTGAGGTTAAAATAAACAAAATTTAAGAATATGTATTAATAATCTGTATAAGATCTACTAACCTTCTTTTTCCTTCGCAAAATCCTTTAAGAACACAATTCATCACATAACTGAATTATATCCACTCTGAATAAACACGTGTATTTAGGCTAGGCGTTTTTGGGATTGTATCTCTGCCTCACAATATAAAAACTGAACTGCTTCCTCTAACAAGCTACGCAGTATTATATTTCTGCCAGTTCGATATGGGTTTCTTGTACAGCTCCGCCCATACCAACCAATCCTTAATAGCCCCTCTGGTCACTCATTCACAGGATCGCTCTTGTCCCCTGTCAGTCCAAACGTGGGTGTGGTTTGACAAACAGGTATGGAGATAATTGGCGGGCTAATGCAAACGTGCTGTCAAATTGCTGTCACATACTCTCTGGTTGTTTATTGTTCACCTGGCCAAGCTGGGCGTCCGGTGTGGTAACCCAACGCTTCTGCCCTTTAATCTAACAGAGAAGCCCCACCGTGATTTCTCACCACGGATTACAGACCCATCAGTGTATACAGTGACATCCTCATTTCCGTCATGATCTATCAGTTGATGAATTTCAATCTCTGACCTACCATTGGCCCAAGTTGTGCACTCTCTACGAAACCTGATGATGACTGGCTCGTAGTTTTCCAGTTCTCACCTGACTTACTCTACTCTACTCCCTGGAATATATTTCCAACTGTGGTCACCTGTCTAATAGCTGTTTCTGCCTGCGCCATGCACGTGTAACCATACACAAGTGAGGCAAACGTAATTTAGAAATCACGTAAACGATTTATCAAGATTCTTGATTATTAAAATGCTCCGCGAAGAGCACTAACCGTTATTCAGTTTAATCTCAGATTTGTCCTGTGCCATGTGTCTCAAATCCTTATTACATGCATTCTTGGCTTAGTATTAACAAATTTTAAAGTGCGACTTGAAAAACACAAAAATTGGAAGACTTCGTACGTAAAAACATACGCATACATTGTAACCACACTTATATACACATAGACATATCGCAACTATACGCGTACATAAACATATGTATCGCAACTATATACGTATACATAGAAAGGCATATCGCAGATATTCACTTATCATCATCATCTCAACCCATAACCCGTCATGGGTCGTAGGGGTGCCATGGTGGAAGCATCAGCAGACAGGGTCCTCCACTGCTCTCTATTCTCAGCAATGCGTACAAGTGTGGAGAAACCGTGTCCTGCCCATTCTTTGATGTTATCAGCCCAGGATTTTCTTTGCCTTCCTCTTCTCCGTTTACCTTCGACTGTTCCCTGGAGGATCGTTTTCGAAAGGGAGTCATGACGAGTTACATGCCCAAACCAGGCAAGCTTTCGACGTTTCACTATTGACAAAAGTGGTTCTTGATGGCCTGCATAGGTGTTTATCTTCTCTCTAACATAGACATTTGTTTTGTGCTCTTTATAGCAAATGCGCAAAATTCTTCTGTAACATTTATGCTCGAAAGCCTGAATCCTTCGCTCCGTATCTGCAGTGAGTGTCCAGCCCTCACACCCATACAAGAGAATAGATAATACAAGTGATTTGTATAATTTGATCTTCACAGGAAAACTGATGTTACTTTTCCAGATCACATTCAACCTTGTCATGGCAGCTGAGGCCATCTCAAGTCTTGTCTTGATTTCTTTATTTGATCTTCCATCACTACATATAGTGGACCCGAGATATTTAAAGGTGTTAACTTCTTCTAACGTTTGCCCATTTAACGTAATGTTGGTCGGAACATGTTTCTTATGGCTATTCACCAATATCTTGCTTTTTTCTATATTAATTTCCATCCCATATGTTCTTGTTACTTTCTCCAGTCTAGAGGTAAGGTCTTGAAGTTCTGATTCTGTTCCAGCTATCAGATCAATATCATCAGCAAAACGTAGATATTCACTTATATACATATATATTTGCTTGAACAACAATTCACGTTTTTTGATATTTTTAACTTGTAAATAGTCTGTTGTAGTAGAAAATGTTACATTAATATGTTTCTGAATTACAGTTTTTATGCAAAGATTTTCACATATAATGTTTGTAATTGTCATTCTGTTAATATTAAATGAATTGTTTTGTTGGTAATAATTTAACTTCACTGGCAATAAATAGTTGTTTCCGTTATTATTTTGAGATATGAAGACACAATGTGCTAAGCACAGACATAGGTAAAAAGTAATTTGTAATCTAAAAGTAAAAAGGAGAGGGAGTGGTCAAGAATTGTGTACAATGAGTGACGAACAACTGAAATCCCACTCTGGTCCTAATGTAGAAAACTGACAGAAGATTGTTACCAGACAAATAACATTCAAGTCATATATTGAGAAAAAGCTTCTTTGATGAGTGGTCATTGACCGTAGATCTAAGCTTTTTATTGGTTGATGTGTCACGTGATGTTGCCGGGGATTTCTTATGAGGTAAAGAAAGAATAGGAATACTGATTGTTCAGGCATGTCGTAGAAGGCAACTAATATAAAGTTGTGCATGAGGCTAGCAAGTTGACCATGTAAAACAAATTGTTACATAAACTACTGCGACAGGAACATGTGAAGTCTTCTTGTTGTTGTGGCACCATCATCTATAGGGGGTAGTCCTGTCAAGGTCATGTTAGTTCTCTGAGACTTTGTAAAGACCTGGATTTCTATATATCTGACTGTATATCAGCTTTGTATGACGTGCGTGTGCTGGGAAAAAGCATGTTTGATGAACATAAGTCTGGGTGACAGAGTATCCGAGAGTGACTGGAGATAGGCTGTTTTTGACAGCCGATCTGTGCGCACGAGTCTGTGTTTGGTAGCCCGAGCTGTGCGCTCGTAATTTGTAACTGTGGGAATCAATAGCTGTGGTTATTTATAACTAAGAAATGATAGGTCCTATCTGATTATTTCTTAAAGGCGATGTTTTTCTCGCCTGGAGGCGTTCCTGTTGGAACCATATATATGTGAGTTTGTGGAGAACATGATAAGGCGACGCATTTCCCGCCTTGGAGCTACTGTGAAGTAAGCCGTCGCGTTTTCCCGCCTAGTAGCGATATTTGGATAAATACAGGCATTGTTTGGTTCTCACCTGAAAGCGATTCTTAATGAATCCATATGGCGATGTTTCATGCCGCCAATCACTTGAGATAAGCTATATACACCTGGATCGTTGATTATTAGTGCGAGGGTCTATTCAATACATAGAGACGTTTGGTGGATTTATTAGTGTGAGGGTCTACCCGCACATAAGGACGTTTGTGTCCGTAAAGCCAGTGCATGAATACTGTAGTTAGACTTATTACCTACAGGTATTGTTAGCCTGAGTTTCGTGTCAGTATGCTTGACCATATAAAAATGATATCCAAGGCTTGTGTAACAGTCTAATAAATGTCATGGAACTGTAACCTGTAGCTTTGTGTTGGTTTGTGCCCGTGTCAGTTAAATGTGCAAGTAGTTATCTTGATTTTGTTTTAAAGCTAATTCTTTAAATGTTGTTGTTTAAGTGGCTACAGGCCTTCTGCCTGAGATGGAGATTCTTGACGTTATCTAATTTTCTTTTCAGGTTCGTTCTTACCCTTTTAGGTTCAGTGAGAAGCAAACAATCATGTATTAGTTTTTAAATGATCCAACTGTAACGTTCCAAAACAACTACTTACATAGTTGAGAGAATGCAGTCAATTCAATCAGAAGTTTATTGAACGTAATTCGACAAGATCTGGTATTTACACAATGACATGATCGTTTACTTACGCTTAAACAAAAAAAAAAAAAAAAACAACAACAACTGATCTTAATAATCTCCAAGTCGAAACTCGAGCCAGGGAACATGCTGCAGACTGAGGTGCGCCTCATGGTCGGGAATTACTCAGTTAAAATAGCGTCCGTGCATTCTGGCTTGCCTAAACACAACACAATGAATGCCTAGCAAATCTCAACCTTTTCTCGCATTTCTCCACCTTTTATACGCCTCCCTCTTTTTCCCGCCATTTTACATACGTCTCGCTCTTTTACACACGTCTCTTTTTTCAACATTTTACTCAAGTCTCTTTTTTCCACATTTTTCACACGCCTCTCTTTTCCACCTAAACATTGGGAAAAACCCAAGGATCAAAACTCTCACTTCCCACGCATAACACCAATTCATTATTATTTTCTGGGACTGCTCTACAATGCTCGCTCACAGCCGTGACTGCTAACTGTAACTTTTATGATACTGCGTTTTGTGAGAAAACGCCGTATTTGCTTTTAATGTATTTCCTTATTCTATATAGTATTATAGCACGTATAAATGCTAGTGTAGGCCAGCCGGTCACAGGTTCTTACGAGCCATTGTTATTAGCATCCACGTAAACACGGCCCACACCCAAATAAAGTAGTTCTTGACACTGTTGTTCATGAATAAGGTATTGCATTTCTATATTTCTCTTTTAAAAAGGCAGTAGGATTATGTATATTTTCTAATAAGCTGGTGTATTTCTGTAATTCTGTAATAATCTAGTTCTCTGTCCATTGTTTTGTTAGGTTAATTTGTTTGTTTCATATTTGTAATTTGTTTTCTCCTCTGTTTCAATAACAATTGCTCTGAATGTAATTTTACTGTACATGAATGCACTAAAAACGCACCAATATCAACGTAGTTTCATATCAGGTTTTATACTTGGTTGTATTGTCCTTTTGTTCAAACTTATTTGAGTTTTGGTTTGCTTTAAAGCTTTCTCCTTGTTTCCTCTTATTCACTTGAAACGTGGGATGAGCCAGTTTATGGCTCTCTGAATAGATGATTATTTCCTCACATCTCTATCTTTTGTGCTCTATTAGGAATGTCTTGGTCTCAGGATACATGGACTCCAGGAGTTTTTATATTAAAATCATCTTGATCGCATCAAAATCCGGAGTAAAATTTCCTAATTGACACCACCTCAGCAAATACATCTCTAACCTTGTGGCAAACTGCTGATATGTTTCTCCTGTTAGAAGTTTAGCATTTCTAAATTTTCTACGGTAAGTCTCTGCATTCTGTTCATACCTAAGCAATAGGGCTTCCTTTAAGGCTTCATAATTGTTCTGATCTTTTCTTGGAAGTTCAAGTACACATTATAAGCTACTCCCTTCAATCCTTGTGACAACTTCAAGTTCCACTTCTCTCTTTCTAAACCATATGAGGTAGCCTCCCGCTCATACCTGTCAAGGTAGTCTTCTATTCCTTCGCCCTTTTCAGTAAAGGGATCCAAATGAAATTTCATGGTTCCATTAGAAGTACTTTGGTTGGAGTTACTTTCAGACTGAGGCGAGCTACCACCATTATTGCTAGCAGTTCCCTGGAGTTCAAGCTCCCTTAATCTCAACTCATGAGCTCTTTGCAACCTTCAGCTTCTCTTTTAGCCTCTAATTTCTTAGCTTGAGCCTCCACCTCTATTCGTTTAGTCTCTGTTTGAGCTTCAGCTTCAATTCTTTTAGTCTCTATCCAAATATTTATCCACTTCAGTTGTGATATGTCGGATTAGAGCATCTCCTGTCAAACCCACGTCTTTTTATTCCTACATAATCGCAGCTCTAAACTTTGCCAACTCAACCATGAGTTATTACAAATAAGAGGATATCTACCAGCTGTATTACTTAATTAAATTACGTAATTAATTAACCACAATACAATCCAAGTAACCTATGTGAGCTTCTACTGCCTTTCTAATACTCAATGGTACTTCCTAATGCAAATTCAATTTAGAATTCAGTTTCAAAAAGTTTACTTTACACACTACTAGTGGCTCTAGACAGACTAAAGATAGACAGTATAGATAGGATACGGCTCTGGTTACACATGAATATCCCGGACCAGCCCCCAGTGTAGCGAGAGGTTTATATAGATGTAGTGATAGTATTGACACCTGAACATGGTGAAGTCCCAGTGTCTAGGGTTCACTTGTCTCACCTTCACAAGAAGATCAAGGCTGTGAATAATCTTTGACAAGAGTTGCTGGTGCAGTCCAATGTTTAGGTGCTACTCGTTGGCACTCTGGACAGGATTTTACATATCGTTTGATATCTTCAGTTATTCCTGGCCAGAAATAGTGACAAGCTATACGCTGTCCTGTTGCGCTGATCCCCATATGACCACTGAAGGGAATCGCATGCCCTAGTTCCAACACTTTAGTCCTATATGAAGTGGGAAGGACCAGCTGTCCGTGACCATTGGATTCAGATACAGCCTTCCTATATATCAGCTTGTTCTTCATATAAAATTCTCCCTTGCCTGGAGGTGTATGAGATTTGGGCAACTTCTTGAAACACGGCTTGAGTGTTTTGTCCCCAGCCTGTGCCTTCCTCATCTCATCTGGATGAGTATTTATTGGATTATCCTCCTCCTTTTTAGACTGTGATCTGGTCTGCACTGTTGCCAATATCACAGGTCTCTTGGGATTCCCCAAGAAGACATATCTACACCCCAATATCAGAGGGTAGATTGGCTCATTTATCACTGCTGCTTTTATGATTCCTTCCACATATCGCGTTTTCACCTTTATCCGGGCGACGGGAAGTGTCATGGTAGCTACATCCTTGGTTGCAGTTTGAATCTCCACTGTTTCTGTGGTGTATTGATCGGCCTGCACTAGGTGAGAACTCACAACGGAATCGTAATCTAAACCGGTATCATATAAACACCTTATAGTGACACCATTACAGAGGACATCTTCACACACTGGGGGGTGGTATGGTTCCTGTAGTTCTGCAGGTTTAACCTTTTTTTTCCTTTTTCCCAGATGTCATAGCAGCACAATGAGGAGGTTTCCTTCTACAATGGTCAGTGTCATGATTGTTCATCTTACAATTTTTACACCACCTTTTCCCTTGGTTGAAAGATTTTCTTTCATCATATTTCCTTTCATCGAATTGTGGGGTTTTATTTTTATTGTCATACCGTGGCCTATCAAATTGGTGCTTATCTTTGTTTTGATCTCTAGGATCAAATTTATTAAAATTCTGTGGTGCCCTAAAATTATCCACCTGTTTCTTTTTATTACCTGATACCTCTGCCTGAGCCGCTTGATACCTTTCAGCAACATTTAGCAACTCACCCAGCCTCTCTGCACCTTGTTCCATGAGAAACTTTCTCAGGTCTGGAGCCATGGACTCTCTTAATTGTTCTATAAGGACCATTTCCTTAAGATCTTGGGTTTTCCCCAGAGAAGTCCATTTCTCCAAGTATGTCTCTAACCGTGCAGAGAACTGGTGATAGGTTTCACCTGACAGTAGTTTAGCATTCCTAAATTTTTTCCTATAAAATTCTGCGTTCTTTTCATATCTTAACAAAAGAGCCTGCTTTAGCATGTCATAATTTTCCTGATCACCTCTGCTCATTTTGGCAAAAACTTCATAAGCTGCCCCACGAAGCCCTTAAGATAACTTTAAGCTCCACCTTTCTCTCTCTAACCCATATGTGGTAGCTAACAGTTCATATCTATTTAGATAGCTCTCAATATCATCGTCTTTCTCAACAAAATGATCTAAATGAAAATTCATAGCTGAGGTTGAGGCTCCCTGGTTAGCAGTGGCATCAGAGGTAATGGGACTGGCACCATTTTCAGGAGCATGGCCTTGAAACTCAAACTCCCTTAGTCGTAACTCATGTTCCCTTTGTAATCTCTTCTCCTCCTTTTCTGCTTCCCTCTCTGCAGTCAATCTTCTTTCTTCTGCTTCCCTTTCTGCAGCCTGTCTTCTTTCCTCGGCTTCCAATGCTTTAGCCTCTTTGTCAGCCTCAATCTGCAACCTCTTAGCCTCAGCCTCAATCTGCAACCTCTTAATTTCTTTTTCAGCCTCTAACTTTCTTTCGGCCTCTTTTTCTAATCTTCTTTCTTCCCGTTCAATATATTTGTCAAATTCAGCAGTGACATAAGCAATCATAATTTGCCCGTCCATTCCTAACTCTTTCGCAGTCTGTACAGCAGCAGATAGAAATTTTGCCAAGTCGGCCATTGTCTAACATGCAATTGTAAACAATTCAATCTTTCAATAATTATCTAAGGACACTACAGGCACTGAGAGCTCAACCTTATTTATTTCCACCCAAGGATACCTGTTAATTCTTATTATTCCCAATATCTATAACAGGAGAATGTTCAATATCCCTGGAGCGAGACCCCAATATATGTGGTTCAGTAGCGAACATGAGGTAAAGCCTATATAGTGCTCCAACCTGAACAGAAGGTGTCGGAGGAAAGTAAAACTACATGGAATTGCCAAACAGTACACTGACACCTATCTTATTGACTAGAAAGAAATCATGCTGGAATTGCAGAGGCGTAGTAACCATTAGGGAGGAGTATACTGGTGAAAATTGTTTCAGATGAAGATAGCAGTTGGCCTACCGCTCTGAACTCAGTGTTTGTTATGCATTGTGTTCAGTCTGGACATTTATTATAAATTAGTTCTGAAATAGGAGGTACAACCTTCTTGTTTCAGGGACCGTGGTCCTAAAGTTATTGAGCAGCACCTGGTCTGAGCTTTGCTGAACCTAGAGGCTGATAGCATACTCCTGGGTCCAGATAGTGACCAGTGAGGTGTCTCCAGAACACAGGGAGGCTATCGAGCAGAGGAGTCTTTTCCTGCCGCCATCACGAAAGATAAGCGTCTGTGGCCAGAGGAGCTCAACATTATGCCCCCCCCCTCAAAATCTGACTTTATAATAAAACAGAGGGAAAATACAGTGTTTAAATTGATAGGAACTGTGAACTTTTCCCCATACTATTTCCAAGTTGAACAAACACTTGAAGTCATGATGACAAATAACAACATAGCTTGAAAATCAAAACCAGTATTACCTCATATTACTACTACACAACTGACACACATAGGATAATATTAATAAAATATGTCATTACAAGGTTCATATTGATAAATTCTGTACATATAAATTGTAATTACAATTGATTGTGATTCCTGGTTCACTTTGTATTTGAATCAGGACACATATATTAGGGAAAGTAATTAATACATATTTATATTTGAAACTTTACCAGTGCCTCATTTAAGATAGTCTTATAGAGTGTTAAATGTGTGTGAGTGTCACAGTGTTGTCAAGTGTGGTGGAATAAATTAAATTGTTTATCTGTCTGTTGTTGTTGTGACTTACACTTCATCATATACATACCCTAGACATTTAACGTAGTCATCACAATATTCCAGAATAATTCTGACTGAGTTATAATGTGGTAGCAAGTAAGGTTATCTGTAAAACACTACACCTATTAGATACAGATACCTTCACAGCTGATCTCAGTCAGTACACTAAGTCCCCTATAAATATTTATAGGGGACTTAGTGTTCTGACTGAGATCAGCTGTGAAGGTATCTGTATCTAATAGGTGTAGTGTTTTACAGATAACCTTACTTGCTACCACATTATAACTCAGTCAGAATTATTCTGGAATATTGTGATGACTACGTTAAATGTCTAGGGTATGTATATGATGAAGTGTAAGTCACAACAACAACAGACAGATAAACAATTTAATTTATTCCACCACACTTGACAACACTGTGACACTCACACACATTTAACACTCTATAAGACTATCTTAAATGAGGCACTGGTAAAGTTTCAAATATAAATATGTATTAATTACTTTCCCTAATATATGTGTCCTGATTCAAATACAAAGTGAACCAGGAATCACAATCAATTGTAATTACAATTTATATGTACAGAATTTATCAATATGAACCTTGTAATGACATATTTTATTAATATTATCCTATGTGTGTCAGTTGTGTAGTAGTAATATGAGGTAATACTGGTTTTGTTTTTTCAAGCTATGTTGTTATTTGTCATCATGACTTCAAGTGTTTGTTCAACTTGGAAATAGTATGGGGAAAAGTTCACAGTTCCTATCAATTTAAACACTGTATTTTCCCTCTGTTTTATTATAAAGTCAGATTTTGAGGGGGGGGGGCATAATGTTGAGCTCCTCTGGCCACAGACGCTTATCTTTCATGATGGCGGCAGGAAAAGACTCCTCTGCTCGATAGCCTCCCTGTGTTCTGGAGACACCTCACTGGTCACTATCTGGACCCAGGAGTATGCTGTCAGCCTCTAGGTTCAGCAAAGCTCAGACCAGGTGCTGCTCAATAACTTTAGGACCACGGTCCCTGAAACAAGAAGGTTGTACCTCCTATTTCAGAACTAATTTATAATAAATGTCCAGACTGAACACAATACATAACAAACACTGAGTTCAGAGCGGTAGGCCAACTGCTATCTTCATCTGAAACAATTTTCACCAGTATACTCCTCCCTAATGGTTACTACGCCTCTGCAATTCCAGCATGATTTCTTTCTAGTCAATAAGATAGGTGTCAGTGTACTGTTTGGCAATTCCATGTAGTTTTATTTTCCTCCGACACCTTCTGTTCAGGTTGGAGCACTATATAGGCTTTACCTCATGTTCGCTACTGAACCACACATAAATACATACATAAATTATCAATTTACATTCAATTTTCATTAAAAAGATATCAAATATTTCAGGCTTACCACAATTCATGGAATAATACACAGTTACGTTGACTGGCAATGAATATAGCACAATTTCGATCTGCCGATGTCCCAGGCTTTTATTTAGAAAAATATGCACTGGCGCTCAACGCACTGGTTCTTTAGTAAGTTTATTTGAAAATGTGGTGCTGACCTGACGCCTCTGATTGACTATATTGGCGGGTCTAACCAATCGTGCCATGTTTACACAAGCGTTTGAAAAAAAGTACTCCTATTCACGTTTCCCTAACAACAAAGAATCAATATTTATAGTCCGACTAATCGTGTTTAGCCTTACATTTACTTTCCGCCAATCAAATAGGAGGTAACATGTCAGCCTATTTCCCGTACAATGGTGGTGTGAAAATCTGCCACTGAGCGATTTTGATTTTGGTGTTGTCTGACATCCCTCACTATCTCTTTTGGCTATAATTTGTTAATTCCTAGACTATTTGCGTAACGTTTAACATATTCTTTGTCAGCAAGTCCTAAGGAACCCAAATATATAAATTTAATGGGGCTAAGGGGCTGCGTTCAAAATATGCATTTTCTTCTACCTCCTGTTCACTTCGAATACGATGTGGTGTCTGGGTACTGTAATGTTTTCAAACGTAAACCAGTATAATGTCATGTTTCCTAATAAGCGTTTTTCAGGTTTTTTAAAACCTAACTCGTATGGGTAGTGTTTTTTATCACTGTCGATTTGAAAAAAAAAGCTAGTGCTTGTGGCCTTACACAATTGTAATTGTGTATCGCGAGACTGTGGTAGTATTGCCTGCGTTCCGGCTTTCAGCCCCTCCCTTTCTTTCTATCCTTAGTCCATCTGTCTTTCGTTTCTGGTAACTTAGTGTATAAAATGACATGAATGGAATATTAAATATAGGTCAGCTTGCGTATCTCAAGGTTTTTCTTAGAAAGGCAGTACACGTTTTATCGATGAAAGCGGGTATTGAAGCAGTAGGCTTTTACTATCAACGTGAAACGTTACAATTTGCAGACGAATTAGAAAACAAGGGGAATTTCGAGTACAGTTATTGTGACAGCACTGTTCTTTACCATTCTTCTTTCCTTTTATTAAATTTATTTGTTAGGCTTTACATTTACGTTTTAATTTATATATGTGGATTAGAATTTCACACGACATACATATAAGGGGAAACAATACAATTATGGTCTAACTTTCAACCACCTTAGCTGTGGATGAAAGTTAATGTACTCTCTCGAAAATAGAAAAAGTGTGCAAATGACGGTGTTCAAAATGTGACTGACCGACCGACCGACCGAAGTACTTACGGCGGGTATTATGATATTGAATAATGAAAATGTTATGCTGCGATTCTCGCTCAGACAAATCTATTTTTCCTTTGCTAATACAAAATATCGGTTTTATTTCTAATGGTAATGCTGCAGCCGGCCAGGGACAGTTAGTAATTCGGCTGTCTACATACACTGAAACATACATGAACGTACACATAATGTTAAGACAATTTTAGGGACGATGCAAGTTTCTAGCCACTTATAATTTTAATCTCTTACCAGAATGTGAAGGAATCAACCAAGGCTTAACGGCTTCTCAAACATGTTATGATGGTCACAATTTATTGACAATGACATAATAACTGACGGTCATATATGTGAGGCGGTTTTATGTTGTGTGTGTTCGAACAAAAGGCAAAAGGAGAGATCAAAATGTCTCGTTTATTATTGTGTCTTTACGGAAACTAGAGCAGGTACAGGCATTAGTGCAAAAATGCATGATCCCGGAAATTTGGCATCGAAATTTCTTTTGTTGAATTCACATTTTATGCTTACTGATATAGGACAAAGCCAAGATGATAATAATAATAATCGTGATAATAATAATGATAAAAGACATGGACAGTTCTGACGGTTAATAAAAAGAACATTCCAGATCAGCCTTTCTCAAACTTTTTATCCAGGAGGAACTCTTGAAATAACTTTCAGGTCTCATGGAAATTATTATGTCTACAGCTCACAAACACGTCAGTGTGATCAGTAAGTAGTAAATATAACAATTCCATAAAAATTGTCAATGCTGTTTTGAGTAGAGAATGATTTTGTTTGTAAATCTATTTATTTTGTCCACCTAATTAGCCTACTCTATTTTGTGTGCTTCCCCCTCCCTACAAAGGATATCAACTATATTGAAAGTCAGTTGTGTGGGTACAAGAAACTTTAGATTTTCCTTCTGGTTTAACAAAAAAATATGTCTACTTGATATATTATTAACTTATCCAAGTAGACCTAAACGTTTGATCAGATACATAAAATCCATCACACAAAAAGTGATTCCTCTCCAATTATTGCAGTTTGCACGATCTCCCTTCTTGGGCAATTTGACAATTATTCCTTTGTTCCACTCTGATGGTGTTGTCCCCGTTTTCCAGACTTGTGCAAATAGTGGTTCTAATAGTTCTGTCACCGTTCGCTTTGCTAGGAGCATTGTAAAATGCTCAAGCAGGAATTATAAGCGGTGATTTGGTTTTGGTTAAGAGGGAAGGTATGAAAAAATGGTTTAAGAAATAAGAATAGATTTGAATAAAGACTATTTGTCTTGCTAAAAGGGAAATAAGATGAGTGAAATCATGCTTTGATCAAAGGGAGAGGACTCTAATGATTAAAGTCAGGGGAGGAAAGTGCTTAATTACACTTAAGTAGAATTGGTGAGTTGGTAATTATGGTTTAGAAAATGTACATATAAGAATTGTATAGCAAGCTTTAGAGAAGACAATACAAGCTTAAGTCAAATATGCAAAGGGAGACAACGGGTAATTACCTCCCTTATATGATTAAGTGAGTTGAGAGGAAAAAATATGCACGTGAAAAGTTTACCAGGACAACGGATGACACTTCACTGAGTTGTTTACACAGCGGATAAGCGTGAACATATTTCAGCTGAGCGAAGAATAGGAGGAACCAATGAATTTACAGTAAACAAGGACAGATGAGCTGATAATGATTTTATAGAGGAGAACGTACTTAGACGCGCTGTCGAGCGGTCGCAATTCTGAGGAGCAGCGTGTTTTTTGTTCATTCTAGGACTTTTGTGGTGTTAGCTTGGCTGTGTTTAGCTAGGCTAACTTTTGTGACTTTTGTTGTGTTCTAATTTGGTCCAGTACCAAGAAAGAAAAGAAATAAATAATGTCAGCACCAGTAGTGCCAATTTTTAACGTAAATATTGAAGATGATTTTGAAGGAGGTGTGCTACACCGTCCTTTCACTTTAATTATCACAGTAACTGGCCCACAGGCTAACAGGGCATCATATGGTCTAATATCAAGCATCCTTGCGGGGCCCGCAGGAGTAGGTACGAGTGGGATTGCCACTCTGTACCGTTTTGCAGGGCCTTTTAAGTGGTTCGCCACCCTCACGGCAGCGGCCCAACTGAAACATTACCAGGGCCTTCATGGTAGGAGACTAGAGTGGTCAAATCCACAAATGTCGGTATATATCGAACACCAGGACAAAGAGAAATCAAAAGGAACCCTGAATTGGATACCGCCTACCATGAAGGCGGAAGCTGTACAGAGACTGGCGGCGACCATCTCAGGAGACGAAGGTGCGGAAGTGACCAGAGTAAAGACAGTGGGAGATAAGTGGAATTTTATGTTTAAACAATCAGAACACCACATACCGCACTTTGTGCATCTAAAGGCAGCAGAGAATAAGTTTCTCCGAATATGGGTGTCCCTGCCAGGGAGGAGGATCCAGTGTGCGGTATGTGGTGGAGACGACCACTGGGTAAATCAATGCCCCAAGAAAAGAGCGGCCACCCAACAAGGAAAACGAAGAAGGGAAGAGGAGACGGTAGCCGAAAAAAAACACCGGCTGAGCTGAACAAAGAAGCAGTGGCGGAGCAGGACAGGGCAAGTGAGCCCCCGGGCCCAGATAGCCACCAAGACAGCCACCAAGACAGTGCCGAGGAAGGAGAGTTTGAAACGTCTCTCTCAAGAAGAGAAAAAAAGAACAGGAAGAGAATATCGCTCCAAGCAGTAGGGCCGGTAAAAAATAAAGAAGTCAAACGGAACGAAGGCAGGTCGCCATGTAAAAGCTCTCCGAGCAAGAAAGACCTGCCACCGTCACCCAAGGCGTCTACATCGGAGCCCTCCCCGAAGTGGAGTTCGTCAACACCTGTCGTTGACGAGCGCGCTATGTCTGCACCCAACAGCCCCAGTAAGTCACCAGCAGTAACAGAAGTTCCGGAAGCACCGGCGAATACCCAAGCCTCCTCCTGGTTGGTGTCAATGACGGAGGAGGACGAGATGGAGTCGATGATGACGCAGACTAGCCTGTATATAGACGGGCAAGAATTCGACGATATAAGTTCATGAGCTTACGTCTACAAGTTTTTCTTCCCGGCACTGGGGCCCAGTGCAAGAAGTCACTTCCAGGCTTCAAGCAGGTGAGACGAGTGAGGACGAATGGTGCAGGTGAAGGCACGCCTGAGCTGCACCCCGTAGCTGCCCTCCTCTTTGAGCCTGTGAGAAGCTTGAACAATAGACTGCCAGTGCGGGAGAAGATGTGCCCCCTCCAGAAGACTCAAGTGTGCAAGACCAAAAAAATAAAAATAATGTATTCATATAAAGTAAAATGTACAAATAACTATAGTTTAGGAAGACTTACTTATGATTTAAGAGTTTTGTGTTCTTATTTTAATGTAAATAAGTTTAGTAATATTTTAATGTATATTTTGACAAAGCACACACACAACTAACATGCGCACAGTTTCCTTTAAGCAGTCAACCCCCCTCCCCCCTACTGGGATGGGAGGTTTAGGCGACGCGGTTTCATCTGTGTCTAGCCTAAATTATCAGTGCAGAACGAATAGTCAGCCCCAGATCACTATTCCGTCAGGCAGTCATGTAACTAGGTCAACGGGTCAGCCTCAATGCACCGCTTCGTCGAGAAATCAAAATGAATGTATCGAGTGGCCTAGTTACAACAGAGAGCGGTCAGCCGACACAGTCACTGCTATGCTGTGTAAGCCAGGTGCAAATGACCAGTTCATTTTTGCCTAACATTTATTACAACACACAATAAACCCTCAACTAGCGTTTTGTTGTATAATTTACCGGTGGCGTGTAGCCAGCACCAGACCACTATCCTGCGGTGTAATTCAAAAGAGACAACCGGTCCGCACTCAGTCCCCGTTTTGTCAAATAGTTTAGATATGGCAAGTGGCCACTCTGCCACTTTGCCATGTAGACAGTTTATAGAGAGTGGCCAACCTCAGCCTACCACTCCGACATGCAGTCTAGTGATAATATCCCTCAATGTCAATGGCTTGAGGAATAAACTGGACCATGTAATTAAACTAATGAAAAGAGAGAAACCCGACTTTTTGTTCTTGCAGCAAACGGGGATTACTTCTAGGTATCATGCCGACCAGATAGTAACTAGATTAGGACTGAAACATGGCTGGTTCGCCCGGGGCACCTGCCATGTGGGTGGTGGGGGGTACTGCCATCCTCCAGATAAATGAAGATTGGGAAGCAGTACATTATAGAACAGACAATTGTGGCAGAATTGTTATTATACAAATACAAAATAAACACAATAAACATGACACGCACACACTTATCAATATATACGCACCCGCACTATACACTGACCAACCCAAATTTTACGACGGACTGTATGACACTATAGATAAGCACTACAAAGGAACTAGAATAGTGTTAGGTGGAGATTTTAACTGTGTTTTGGCCAATTTAGACAGTAGTTCCTTTGGACCCGTATCCCAGAGAAAGAAAATTCAAATCCCCCTATCAGTACGACATTTACAACCCATCCTTGACAAACATGACCTAGTAGACGTGTACAGAAAACTACAACCGAACACACAAGCTTTCACATTTCACGACAAGACAAACCCTTATTTTAGACAGGCCTCAAGACTAGACAGGTTTTACGCATCCAATAGTTACAATATACACAAAACTCACCATATAAAAAACACGCTTAAATTCACAGATCACGAAGCAGTATACACAATATTAAGTACGGGACACACATATACAAAATTAAAGAGATCCCCACATTGGAAATTCAACAATAATTTGCTAACAAATACTTTCTTCACAGACACAATAACACAACTCATTCAGGGTTACACACAGGATATCCCCAATAACAACATTGCAGAATATTGGGACCTGTTAAAAAACACAATAAGGGATAGAACACAGATTTTAGCAACAACAATACACAGGGCTTTTAAGAGGGAACAAAATATATTAGAAGATGCAATAAGTTTAACAAAGCAGATAGACAAATCTAACCCACACATTCATTCTTTAGAAGAGCAGTTAGACCTGTACAAACAACACACATACCAAGGAGCTCTTCTCAGGTCAAAATTAAATACTATTACACAAGAAACACCCAGTAGACAGTATTTAGCGATTGAACAAAATGTACAACACAGTAGACAAATCCACGAAATAGTTGATATGAATGGGAAACAACAGACAGAAGACATTAATATTAGACACGCTTTTTTTGAATACTACACACATTTATACACTAAAGAACCAACTAATGTAAACACACAGGATAAATTTCTACATTACACAAAACGTTTAAGTGATGATGAGAGCAAGAAATTAGACGAAACTTTAACTTTAGAAAACTTAAGGGAAGCAATTAGTACTTTCCAGAAAAATAAATCACCCGGCCCAGATGGGTTAACGGCAGAATTTTACTTCTTCTTTTTCCCACTTTTAGGCCCCCCTTTTAATTAAAGTGTTTGAGGAAGCCTTCCAGAAAGGAGAGCTTCCGAATAGTTTAAATGAATCCTTTATCACTTTAATACCTAAAGATAATGCTGACAGAAAGTCAATCAAAAATTACAGGCCTATTTCACTTTTAAATACTGATTATAAAATTTTGGCCAAAGCTCTCACTCTGAAGCTTAAATTATTCATGAAAAATTTGGTACATCCTGACCAACAATGTAGTGTACATGGTAGGAACATTTGTAGACATACACACTTCATAAGGGATTTCATTACATACACGCATGATAGACAGTGTCAAAGTGCAATACTATCACTAGATCAGGAAAAAGCCTTTGACAGGGTATCGCATTCCTTTCTACACAAAACTTTACAAGCAAACAATATAGGTACATACTTTAGAACATGGATAGGGATCTTATATAAAAAGCCCCATAGTAAAATATTAATTAATCATAGTTTAAGTGACCCGGTTAGGCTGACACGATCGGTGAGGCAAGGTTGTCCTTTGTCTCCCCTGTTATATGTATTAACATTAGAGCCAGTGCTGGAAAAAATTAGGCAAGATGTAAACATCACGGGGACCTTTGTACCCGGGCATGGAGAAAGGAAATCATTAGCGTATGCTGATGATACTTTATTTCTTCCAGCAACTGTAGATTCCATAAGAAAGATATTAGAAACCTTTACAGAGTTTGGATACGCTAACGAATCCAAATTAAATATTCAAAAATCTAGTTTAATGGGTTTAGGTAAATGGGCAAATAAAACGGATTTTCCCTTTCAGTTAACGCAAGTTAACAGAATCAAAATTTATGGGATAAACTACTCTTGTAACCCCAATGACCCCAATACAGAGACATGGATAAAGTTAGTAGATAAAATTCAAAACATGTTAGAGAAATATAAATATAAGACAGCTACTATTTTTGGGAGAAGTATCATAGTGAACTGTTTCATTATGCCTAAAATTATATATACAGCTAATATTCAGATTATGCCAAAGTCAGTGGTAACTAAAATAAATGTACTAATTAGGAATTTCATTTTTAAGGGCACCTTTAGAAGCATTAAACACTTAACCCTAATACAGCCCAAACATAAAGGGGGGATAGCTTTACAAGACATTAACACTAAAATTAAAGCTTTAAGGGTTAAATATATAGGGGAGATTATAAAAAAATCCAGATCTTTACCCATTAGCACACTATTACATTGGACTTAGGTTAATTAAATTACACAAGTTAGGAAATAGTCAACCACATTCCTTTGGGACCCCACCACCCTTTTATAGGATATGCTTACAACATTTAAAAGGAAACGAACAGTTAGTGAAACAAGACACCAAACTCATATATAAATTACTAGTTGCAGCACAGGAACCCTATTTAGGCACACGGATTAAACGAGGGTACAACCTTTTCATAACAGACTACACACAAAGCTTCTCAAACATTCATGCAATAGACATCAAGCCACAAGCCAAACAAGTTACATTTAGGTTACTGTACGGTTTAACACCTATCATGAGTAAGCATTCAGCAATGAAAGCAGGCAAGGCGCCACCAAGGTGTAAACTGTGCAGTAACAACGCAATAGAAACAGAGGACCACTTGTTTTACACTTGTAGGACAGTGGTCCCGACAATAAACAAACTAAGAACACTGATAGCTTCCAAAACACCGCAATCACTCAACATGTATCAAGCGGTCATGTTGAATACTTTACCGACTCTGCCGAGACAGACGGAGCTTAAACTCTTAACTTTATTAACAGAATTTAGATACTTAGTTTGGACATGTAGGAATAGGGCAATACATGACGGCATACATTATGACAGTAGAATTTTTTCACAAATATATGAACAAACAACAT
>JAMPIV010019338.1:0-42643 GCA_024509875.1 Oreohelix idahoensis
TTTTGGAAGATGCGTCCCCCATCCACATTGCATTACAGCCTTGAGTTCGATAAACATTTCTCATGCTGCGGGGGTGGTTTGGGGGTAGCTATGTGAGCTGCCGTTGGTAGCTCGTGATAGCTCCACTCGAAGGACCTCATGTTCTTTAGTTCGAAGGTGCATTTAAGCCAAAAGCGAGGTTGTCGCAGCGATAAGCTCGCGCTAGTAGGGTTTGCTACTAGTGCGTGTCATGATCTCTCATTGTGGTTATGGTAATGTTTCGTCCAGGACAGAGCGGATGAAGCATTAGGCATTTCTAACATTTCTTCCTATAAAATTCTGAGAACTCTATTTCATATCGAGACCACCATCCTGCTTCGCGATCAAGATGTTCATAATCTTCCTGGTGCCTCTTATTTCCAATTTGCAACAACTTCGATAAGATCTCCCTCTCAGCCGCGTTGTGAGTAACTAAGGCTCCATTTTCGCTTTCTAAACGGCCACAGTTAGTAGGCCAACGCTATCATATCTACTTAGAAAATGACTCAATTTGCATCCTCGTAAACTCCACGCAACATGATCGCCAATGAAAATTCATGGCTCCAGTTTTGAGGGACCTGACTTGCACTATGTCAATGCAGTTGGACTACTTCCATACCAGAGCTAACATTCCCATGAAGATCAAGCTCTTTTCATTCTCAAATCATGTTCCCAGTTTGCAACCTCTGTTCCTCTCGACTCAGCCTCGCCCTTCGAGCAACCCGCCTTCTCTCCTTCGGGCTTCTATATTGGCAGATCCTTAGCTTCCCTAGTAGCTTCTATTTTCTTGCTTCCCTAGTCAGCTTCTTAGTTTCTTAGCCCTCCCTAACAGCTTCTATGTTTCTGTCTTATACCTCCCTATCACAGCTTCTATTGAAGTTGGTTGTGTTGTTGGTGGTTGGTGGGGGGGGGTGGGTGTGGGTGTTAGGGGTGGGGGGGGGGGGGGGGGGTGTGGGGGTGGTACTTAAGTGCCACCTCAGAGAAAAGACTGAATGTATCAAAGAAAAGACCCCAGGGTGGTAAATGAATCACAGGACTGAGACCCCAATGTCACGAGACGGTTGATTATTATTTAAATTATAAGATATCCTGGACAAAATGTTGTATCAGATGATACCAGGATAATGCCAGATAAGAGACTGGTCTTATAAGAAATACCTCCTTTTCTGAAAAGAATAAGGGTGTATCGACATCAAAGGTAGTATCAAGCTGTATAAGTTTCTAGGTATGATGATATTATATGTTCCTAGATTCCTATGGGCTCCCTCTTAAGATCCTCCTATGATTATATTATTATTATTATTGTTGACTCTGCTAGGGGTATTAACTAAATTATCTACCAACAAGAACTTGAACTCAACTTAAATAATTAAGTAAGTCTGCTGGTAAATATTTACAATTTATTTTTACAGTTCTTATTTTCTTCTTTAAAATCTTTAACGACAAACAAACTTCAATTACAAAATTAAATAAATATGCACTTGAAAATTGTTCAACAAAATTTTTCAAAGGTCTCTGAATTCGTAGGAGGTTATCACTGGATATAACTATGCCCCAACATGGGTCATCATTTGATTACTGTCTATAATCTTGGAGTGACTGGCATACTCTACAGTGGCCTTGTTTTTCACTCATCTGTAGAATGAAGCTGGTTCCACTTTGGTCGTGGGAGTAAAGTTAATGATCTTCCTCCAGGCAGTAGGTACTAGCTGATTGGCACTCTGAACTCAAAAGGCACTTGCATCAGGAGTTCCCTCAATAGTGGATGACTTTATTATGTGTAGTTGGGTTTACAGGATATAACCTGAAACGAATTAGAGGTAACCCCTATATTTCTCATCTCTAACTCTAACTAACAATAGATGGGTGTGAAAAAAAAATCTAAAAAGGTGATTCGTCTTACGTAAGACGAATCACCGTTTTTCGATTTTTTTTCACACCCATCCATTGTATTTCACGTCTTACCGCAGTTTCCCTCAACTTCCTTATCCCACTAACACAAAGGTTGGGGATGATAGACAGTTTCAGACAGTGTGCTAGCAGATGCACAGGACATAGTATAGAAGCAACAACCAAATCCAGTTCACTGTAACTACAATTTCACTCTAAATCTTTAGTTAGAGCCATTTGTAAATGATCCGCCTCCATACAATGATTAAGTCTTGTATAAACTACTAAGTAATAGCTTAAACAATCCAGTAAAACAATCGCTTTCATTCTTCCTTACGTTCCTAGTGTGTGTGTCCATTCCATCAAGAAATAATTCTTTAAATGCTTTTCTAAACCTACAGACACACTTTTACCACCATTCTCAATTGTTTGAATATATATCTTGGCAGTGTTTTGCCTCCAGAAATTTCACAATGGTTTTTCTAACACATCTACACACTTCCCAACGCACAAGTGAATTAATCAATAGAAATACATATATATTTATATACATATATATATTTATATTCTTTCTTACCCTCAGGCACATACAGTCGAACTGTTAATGGTTATAATGGTCTGCTCTCAGTTACAAAAGGCAAAGGCACTATTCACTAACACTTTTTGCGCTCGCTGTAATTTTCAAAATATGACTGGCCTATTTCCGTTTAGAACACACGCTATATATAGTCCAAGGTCGGACGCCCGATGGGGTTTCCTGCTCACTAGTATTTTGCGTTCCAAAAATGTATGTAAGATCTGTCTATGTGTACAAATCAGGAAAACTAAGATTTTATTTATCTACGTTATTCCTGGAGCGATTTTCTTCATCTCAAGCTTAAAACACGCCTTGTATTATTCTACATCTTCCTAGCTAATAGTCTTTTACTTTCCTAATTGCATTTTATTCTATGTGTACTCTAAACAGCCAACTTATGGACTAACCTGAGGCTTCGATGCATTCAACCAGAGATTTCTCTCTTAATATACTACTGGTCGTAACAGTCTCTGCACAGACGTGTAGAGCAACATATTCAATATCGTATTGATGACCTCTTCCAGGTGGTACTTCTTTCCTAAGTCTGTAATTAATTGTCATCCTCCACTCGTTTGCACAGATTAGTCCTGGCCATTTTGACTGTACAATGCTTTAGTAAACAAGGCATAAAGGTACCCTCTGATTGGTCCGTGTATCAAGCAGTTCTTACAAAGTATGGTGCGCGGATTGGTTAGAATTACTCAGAAGGACGTGTTGTGAAACAGACCACTTCACGACACCCTATTAAAATGCGCCACTGAGGTGATAGCCCTCAGCTGTTTTTATTGTCTGGCGTGTTGTTTTCTCTTCTGCTTGTTATGGGAGCTTATTTTTGCCCAATCTGAGGTGGCGCTCTATGGAGCATTACAACTTGGCGCAATCTGCAGCTTCATCCTCCCAGGTTGCTGTATTTGTGTCCATTGCCTTCATGTCTCTCTTGCACACATCTTTGAACCCCAGCTGTGGTCGCTCGACTGTTCTTTTGCCAACTGCAAGTAGTCTGTAGAAGATATCTTTAGGGATAAAACCATCTTCCCTGTGGCGGACATGGCCAAGCCAGCGTAGTCTGCGCTGCCTATGCAGTGTATACATATTTTGAAGGTCAGCACGTAACAGAACCTCGACATTTGTCACTTTGTCCTGCCACGTGGCGTAGACACCGTAGATGGAAGGTATTGATCCTTCTTTTTTTGCTTAGCATAGGTTTTCCATGTCTCGCTGCCATATAGAAGCGTGCTGGTGACACACACATTATATACCGCAGCTTTGGTCTTCATTGTGAGGTTAGAGTTTTCCCAAACACGAGTTGTGAGGCGGGCAATGATGGCTGCAGTTTTGTCAATTCGGCTGTTAATTTCTGTGTCCAGAGAGAGTTTGTCGTTGATGGTAGACTCCCAGGTATGTGAAGTGGTGCACCACTGCCAATTCATAGTTATTAATAGTGATAACTGGTGCAACGTCCACATCTGACCCAACTGCTAAGGAGAAGCTAACAATAAAACAAATAATAAAAAAACAACTGTAAAGAAGATTTTCTGAAGACATGGGCACAAGCTAAGACAGGAAGAAGACTCTTCATACACCTAACAGCCCCAATAAAGTAGATGCCATTGTGATGATATCCGATATTTCACAGATCAAAGTATAGCATCTAGTAGTTTGTAGGTATAAAATAACATAGGTATTACCACACCACCAAAATACTAGAGTTTTCTCAGTTCCTACAGGGTTAACATAGGAAAAACGATAGTAGAATAAATGCCAATGTGACGTCACAGACTTGCAAGCCTTTAACCAACATGCACGCGTGAAAGTTAGTGTAGTTAGAAATCGTGTATTTCTTGGAAAAGACAAGGGAGAGAACGGGGGAAATGCATAGAGCTCGTTTGAATGTTAAAACTGAAACTAAATGGCCAAAACGAACGAAAGGAAAAATAAAGACTAAAAATGAAGATTAAAATGCTACTAATTAGTTGTTAAATATATAATATTCTTTAGTCTAAATATATTATCTTAATGTAAAAAGAAAGATATGTTATTTGAATAAATATAAAGGAAAGACGAAAATGGTAAAAATAATAGCCAGAAGTGTGAAACCTTATACATTAGATGACGAACGGTAGACTAAGTAAATATTTTCATTCTGGATTAACATGACTTAGATAATACTAGCGATATGGTAGAATGAAGACATATATAGACGTGCCTGGGATTTCTTTACTGAAGCTATAAGATTATCTAACCCCATTTAATGAGTGTACGTAACATGTTGAAATGGCACTTGTACGACTGGGACTCTCCCCTGCAAATATTCATTCATAATCAATATGGCAAACACATTTTCAAATACAATAATAATTATATAAATGTTGGTCTTACCGAAATATCGAATTTTTTCACTATGTAAGTTAATTACAGGCCATAAATGGTCACACAAGATCTCCTGCTGAATAACAGAACAGCGAAGGCATCTGATCACACTTGTCTGTAAACGTTATTAACTTTACATGTGAAAGTTTAAATTGAAAGTGGCAAGGAACGCTCGTCTTTCTGAGTATTTATTTCACTTTCTTAGTTATGCTCAGCAACCAATCAGGGGACTTCCGTTCCTACGCGTCTATTTTCAAAAAAGTTAACCTACAATTTTCAAATCAGGAGACACCCCTTTCTATTGCCTCAATATGGCTAGCTTCAGTAAAGAAATCCCAGGCACGTCTATATATGTCTTCATTCTACCATATCGCTAGTATTATCTAAGTCATGTTAATCCAGAATGAAAATATTTACTTTTCTAACCGTTCGCAAGTCATCTAATGAATATCAAATCATTCTAAACCGTTTTCGACAATCTAAGGAATCACACTTTCTAAGTTATTTATTTTACCCTTTTTTTTTATTTTGGCTTTATCCTTTATATTTATTTTTTTAATCAACATATATTTTTCTTATAAGGTTTAACCAATTTTTCAGACGTAACGGCGTTTCATTTTTTATTTAACCACTTTTCGTTGCCATCTATTCCCTTTTAATATTTATTGCAATAACTCATAAATATCTATCGCTTTGCTTTTTACATTAAGATAATATATTTAGACTAAAGAATATTTATATATTATAACACATTAACAACCGCAAGTCTTAACGCTTATGTCTAAGCGGCTCCAATAAAAAATCACACATGTTTGACTACAAAACGAAACACTAAATTTGTATACCGCTCATGTAGCCGTAGCAGAGCACGACCTTTGCAGCATGATTGTGTTCTAATTTTAGTAATAAAATGAAAGAAAAATGTACTGAAACCCTCTCTGATCTGGTATCGATGATTTTAAGTTTCCCTGAAAACAAAATATTCCCAAAGAAATGGTTGTCCACTTAGAACACTGGAAAAATTGATATTATGTTGAAGGGGTCAGCGTTTTTTATTAGCGGTTTAGGGTTAGTTACACAAAAATCATCTGTAAAACTTTACCGTGGCAACTAGTATAGGACTACAAAAAATGCGTGTACATCTCGTATTCTAAATAACGGCTGAATAGGATAGAAACGTGTTTTCAAACAATTGACTGATAGATCTAGCGACGTGACAAGGACAATGGTGAAAAAACGGTGTGCACATTGATTGAAATTGTGATTTTGATAGAGATGGGGCGCCAAAGCAGTTTTATCTAAATTTGTGAAAAATATTGCAAGTCCATCGGCCATCGGAGGGCCGTTAACGGCATCAAACAACCTCTATTAGAGTTACAACCGGTGTTTATTGTAATAGTACATTCATTTATCTTTAAAATGACGTGTAATTCATAAAAATCTGTAAACAATTACGAAAACTACAGCTTACTTTGTGCAAACACCTACAGGATGAAAATGGGAAAAAAATTTAATTCGGCCACAGTGTGTTTTTCAATTCGGTAGTTAATGTGTTAACAACTAATTAGTAGCATTTTAATCTTCATTTTTAGTCTTTATTTTTCCTTTCGTTCGTTTTGGCCATTTAGTTTCAGTTTTAACATTCAAACGAGCTCTATGTATTTCCCCCGTTCTCTCCCTTGTCTTTTCCAAGAAATACACGATTTCTAACTACACTAACTTTCACGCGTGCATGTTGGTTAAAGGCTTGCAATTCTGTGACGTCACATTGGCATTTATTCTACTATCGTTTTTCCTATGTTAACCCTGTAGGAACCGAGAAAACTCTAGTATTTTGGTGGTGTGGTAATACCTAAGTTATTTTATACCTACAAACTACTAGATGCTATACTTTGATCGGTGAAATATCGGATATCATCACACATCTCCCCACTTAAGAACATGCTTGTAAAGCGAGTTCAAAATCCGAGATTCACATAGATCAAATAAACTTATTTGGCCTTATGACTCCCCTGAGTTTCTTCCAAAGGATGTCTACTCAGAAAATCCACTCTCACATTCAGCGAACCGGGTATGTACTCAATGGAAAACGAATAAGGTTGGATTAGTAACGACCACCTTAATAATCGGGCGTTTTCATGCTTAGCCTGTGATAAAAATACGAGGGGCTGATGATCCGTTTGGACCACAAATGTTCTACCATAAAGATAGATCTGGAACTTTTTTATAGCCCAGATTAAAGCTAGACATTCTTTCTCGCTTGTTGAGTAGTTTTGCTCAGCTTTATTCAGCTTGCGGCTAGCATAAGCGACTGGGTTCAGCTCCCCCCCTTTTTTTGAATTTGGACCGTTGCAACAATGTAGCCCCTAATCCTACGTTGCTAGCGTCCGTTCTTACCACAAATTCCTGAGTCAAATCAGGCAATTTCAAAATAGGCTTGCTAGTGAGTTTCTCCTTTAACTCTTGATACGCCGATTCACATTGAGCAGACCACACAATTTTTTATCCGGATTTCCTTTGCGAGTTAAATCCGTTAGAGGAGCACATATAGAGTTAAAATTTTTTATGTACTTCTGATAAAATCCACATAGCGACACAAACGATCTCACGTCCTTCTTGGTCTGTGGTCTAGGTGCCCTCTGTAATTTCACCAGGTTCTTGGGGTCAGGGTCATGTTACCCTGATATATCGTATGTCCCAAGAACTCCAACTCTTTACAACCAATATAGCATTTGGTTGGTCTCACAGTCAAATTTGCCTCTCTGAGCCTATCAAATAGCATCGTCAAAGAGTTAATGTGTTCCTCAAATGTTTCTGTGGCAATGAGGATGTCATCCATGAAATTCGTTATACATGGATTTTTTAGTGGATCCAACAATTTTCTCATCATTCTTGAGAACACACTCGGAGCATTTTTTCAACCCAAACGGCAACATGTTGAATTCATAATGTCCATCCGAGGTGCTAAATGCTAAATAAGGTCTGACCTCAGCTTTACTGGAATTTGATAATAGCCCTTGCTAAGATCCACTTTAGAAAAAATATTTTGCCTTGTTCAGCCTGGCAAACAGCTGATTTGTGTCAGGTAATGGATCCACCTGATTCTCTGTGACAGCATTCAGTTTTCTGTAATCTATACACAGACGATGTTCCCCAGAGGGTTTCCTCAGCAAAACCACACTGGAGCTGTAAGGAGATTCACTGTGAGAGATAATCCCTTCTTTTAACAAATAATCTATCTCCTTCTTCAATGCTTGTTCCTTAGCGAACGGAATCGTATAGGCCCTCATACAGATAGGTGTTGGGTCTATTAATTGCATATCATACTCCAACAAATGGGTGTGCCCCGGTTTATCCGTTAACACATCTGTATGTTCTGTTAGAACCTTTTGAACCTGTTCCCTCTGTTTCTTAGTCAGGTGCTTACTGACTTTCACCTGTACAGGTGTTTCAAATGGTTTTAAGGGGTATTCCTGCGAGGTGAGGGGTTCATTTTTCATTTGGGTTGCAATGGACAAGGCCAGTAAAGGTGTCCCTTCCTGGTTTTCTCTCTCGAGATACTTCTTTAGGAGGTTTACATGATATATTTTCTCCTTTCCTTTCTTGTCTATTTTATAATTGGTTCTAGATATCTTTTCTAGAACGGTGTATAGACCTTGCCATCCAATTTGCAACTTGTTACTACTGGCGGGAAGTAAAAGAAGCACCTTCTCTCCCACATTTAATTCTCTATCTTTCGCTTTCTTATTAAAGTATGCAGCATTTTTTTCCTGGCTTGTCTGAGGTTATCATTTGCAAGTTTCCAGCCAGTTTTTTAGACGAGTGGTCAGTTCGTTCACATACGCATATGATGAGGTAACAGTCTCTTCTGCCTTCTCATCGGTCCACGTCCTCAATAGGGCTTCCAATGGACCTTTTATTGGCCTCCCAAATAACAGGGTTGCGGGTGCCATCCCGGTTGAACTGTGTGGAACTTCCCGGTACGCAAACAACGCAGCGGGCAAAAATTGGTCCCCGTATCAGGTTTTTCATGGGCCAGCTTTCTCAGGATGGAAATGAGAGTCCCATTGAACCTCTCCACCTGGCCGTTCCCTTGGGGTGATACGGACTACAATGAAAATGCTTGGCCTGGAAGATCCTAAATACCTCTTCTGTTAGTCTCCCCTTGAACTGTGAGCCGTTATCAGTCAAGATTTGGTGAGGGAAACCTAACCTCGTGAATATTGTGAGTAATGCCTCTGCCACATGCTTCGAATCAATTGATGACAGGGCTACCGCCTCTCCCCACATGGAACATGTGTCCACCAGAGGCAGAATGTAACTGTTCCTCCCCTTTGTCCGAGTGAGAGGTCCCACAATGTCCACCGCAACTCTCTCAAAAGGTGTTCCCACTATGGGCATTTCCCCTAGAGTTGCTGGGGCAGTCCAATGCTTTGGAGCTACCCGTTGGCATTCTGGACAGGATTTTTACATATCTTTTTATATCCTCAGTTATTCCTGGCCAGAAATAATGACAAGCTATGCGCTGACCTGTAGCGCTGATCCCCATATGACCACTGAAGGGAATAGCATGTCCTAATTCCATCACCTTCTCCCTATATGCCTTGGGAAGGACCAGCTGTCCGTGACCATTGGATCCAGTTCCAGCCTTCCTATATAACAATTTATTTTTCATATAATATTCTCCTTTGTTTGGAGGTGTATGGCATTTAGGTAATTTTTTATAACACAGCTTGAGTGACCTATCTTCAGCTTGTGCCTTCCTCATCTCCTCTGGATGAATATTTATAGGTTCATCTTCCTCCTTCCTTGACTCTGACCTGGTCTGCACTGTTGCCATAATCACAGGTCTCTTGGGATTCCCCAAGAAGACATAACGACATCCCAATATTAGAGGGTATATGGGTTCGTTTATAACTGCTGCTTTGATGATCCCTTCCACATAACGAGTTTTCACCTCTATCCTAGCTACGGGAAGTGTCATGGTTGCTATATCCTTAGTCGCCCCTTGTATCTCCACTGTCTCTGTGGTATACTGATCTGGGTTCACTAGGTGCGAACTGACGACTGAATCATAATCTAGACCTTTTTCATAAAGGCACCTTATGGTGACCTCATTACATACAACGTCCTCACATACTGGGGGGTGATAGGGCTCATGTGGCTTAATAGGTTTTGCCTTTACTCCCTTGTTCCCAGTTTTCATTGCAGCAAAGGTGGAAGGTTTTCTTTTACAGTCATGGGTGTCATGGCCATCCCTCTTACTCCATTTACAACTTTTCTTTCCCTTGTTAACCGGTCTTCCTTCCTTATATTGAGGGTTTCTGTCACGTTGTTCGTACCTGGACCTATCATAATATGGTTTATTCTTGTTAAACTTATCTCTATTGTCATATTTGTTCTGAGGTTGAATTTGGGGACCCTTATTATGATCTATATGTTTCTTCTTTGCTCCTGCCAACTCTGACTGGGCTGCTAGATATCTCTCAGCTACATTTAAAATATCCACCAGTCTCTCTGCACCCTGTTCTGTGAGAAACTTTCTCAAGTCTGGAGCCATGGACTCTCTAACCTGCTCCATCATAACCATTTCCTTTAAATCTTGGGTTTTTCCCAGAGCAGTCCATTTCTCCAAATAGGTCTCTAGTCGGGCCGAGAACTGGTGGTAGGTCTCCCCCGTGAGTAATTTAGCCTGTCTAAATTTCTTCCCATAAAATTCACAGTTTTTCTCGTATCTGACCAATAGTGCATGTTTAAGAATGTCATAATCGTCTTGGTCATCATTTTACTGAGCTTGGAAAATACTTCATAAGAATTTCCCCTAAGTCCCTGGGATACTTTAAGGCTCCACTTATCCTTCTCCAACCCATATGTTGTAGCTAAACTTTCAAAACGGCTAAGGAAGGACTCAATATCATCGTCTTTCTCAATAAAAGGATCCAAATGAAACCCCATGGCTGATGAGGAGGCCCCCTGGCTTGCAGCTGAGTCGGAAGTGGATGGGCTAGTTCCATTTTCAGGAGCATGGCCTTGTAACTCTAACTCTCTTAGTCGTAACTCATGCTCCCGCTGTAACCTTTTATCTTCTGCTTCCCTTTCAGCAGCCAGTCTTTTGTCTTCCCTTTCCGCCTCCAACCTCTTTTCCTCCAACTGCAGCCTCTTAATCTCAGCCTCCCGATCAGCCTCTAATTTCTTAAGTTCTCTAGCATCTTCTAACATAATTCGTTTCTCCTCCGCAAATCTATCAGCCTCTAATTTCTTAGCCTCCCTAGCATCTTCCCTTTCTCTGGCTATATATTTATCAACCTCTGCTGTAACATAATCAATTAAAATCTGTCCCTCCATACCCATTTCCTTCGCAGTCTGCACAGCAGAAGATCTGTACTTGGCCAATTCTGCCATCTTAATATTCTAACCAATGTGATTTAAATAAACCAAAATATCTAATTAATATCTAATTAACAGGACAACACAGAGCAATGTCAATTCACCAAAACCTCCACTTATTTACTTATTATATAACTTTGGAAATCCCGGGCGAGCCAATCCCACTATATGTGGTGGGTCGATATTACTTATCTATATATTTATGTAGCAGATATATGTCAGGAAACCTGTCTTGCTTCCACCAATGACTACCACCCGCTATGTATGTTATCCCCAATTTATATGTTATAATGTATGGATGTTGTGTAGCTACGTGTCTAGGGTATATGCAATGTATGTGCAGAAAATAACAACAACCACACTTTAAGGTTAATAAACAATTAAGTAAACAACTCCCTATTGAATTTTGGTCTGAACAATTTTTTACAAATGTATTAAGTATAATTGAGTTGATTCATAAAAGATTAAACGTCAAGATATATTTACACACAAATTAGTTTAACTATTAGAGTCTATTATTTCCTGAACTAGGAAGTGTTCTTCGTGTAATACTTTTTGTCCAAAATTAAGCACATATTTGGGAAATCAATATTGTCATCATTTTATTTAATCTGGTTGATATAGTAACTGGTGGAGAATATTTCAGTGAATTCACAAGGCCCCAAAACACAGGGCTTATCATAAGATATTTGTAGAAAATTCTGCGATGTCCTGGTTATACGTCTTCCTCCTCACAGCACATGCTCAGCCTTTCATGATTCAAGATAAGGTAGGGCCCTCAAATCATCTATGGCCTCGAACAGGTACCAGGGTTGAACAACAACGTGACTGGCTCACTTCAGTTTCACACCCAGAAACTCTGGAAGTAGAGGATTAATTTCCCCTCAAAATAATATTCAGACCTATCTCCATTTGTAACAGGTTTGCAGATATCAACCAATCAAAAATCAGAACATAATACATAAATAATTATTTTCCCCCTCGGGTAGTGTGCTCTATTATCATTAAATATCTCAAACATATGTTTTTTTTTTTTTTTTTTTTCTTCCTAGTCCTAATACAATATTATAATTTCATAAATACATTCAGGTAATAACATGGATTACATAAAGATGGCCAGTTTGATTTTTCTGGCTATACTTAAACATTATTCATTAAAAGTCTTTTCCCTTATAATCTCTCTTTTATCCCAACTTTTAAGTAAAACTGCAAGGATTTTATTAAGTTCTTTCCCCAATGATAATTTCTTTCTTAGCAACTCGGTGAAACAACACAAAGTTTGATGTTAACTTTACTCTTTATATAAAATTTATAATGTTCTTTTATCTCCCAAAGTACAAGCAAAGCTGTAGGGCTTTTACATGAAGCTATAAGATTATCTAAACCCATTTAATGAGTGTACGTAACATGTTGAAATGGCACTTGTACGACTGGGACTCTCCCCTGCAAATATTCATTCATAATCAATATGGCAAACACATTTTCAAATACAATAATAATTATATAAATGTTGGTCTTACCGAAATATCGAATTTTTTCACTATGTAAGCTAATTACAGGCCATAAATGGTCACACAAGATCTCCTGCTGAATAACAGAACAGCGAAGGCATCTGATCACACTTGTCTGTAAACGTTATTAACTTTACATGTGAAAGTTTAAATTGAAAGTGGCAAGGAACGCTCGTCTTTCTGAGTATTTATTTCACTTTCTTAGTTATGCTCAGCAACCAATCAGGGGACTTCCGTTCCTACGCGTCTATTTTCAAAAAAGTTAACCTACAATTTTCAAATCAGGAGACACCCCTTTCTATTGCCTCAATATGGCTAGCTTCAGTAAAGAAATCCCAGGCACGTCTATATATGTCTTCATTCTACCATATCGCTAGTATTATCTAAGTCATGTTAATCCAGAATGAAAATATTTACTTAGTCTACCGTTCGTCATCTAATGTATAAGGTTTCACACTTCTGGCTATTATTTTTACCATTTTCGTCTTTCCTTTATATTTATTCAAATAACATATCTTTCTTTTTACATTAAGATAATATATTTAGACTAAAGAATATTATATATTTAACACATTAACTACCGCAAGCCGCTGTCAGCGGCTCACAAAAAAATCACATTTGGACCGCAAGCCGCTCAGAGCGCCAATCTAATTTTAGTAATAAAATGAATGAAAAATGTACTGAAACCCTCTCTGATCTGGTTCGATATTTCGGTAAGACCAACATTTATATAATTATTATTGTATTTGAAAATGTGTTTGCCATATTGATTATGAATGAATATTTGCAGGGGAGAGTCCCAGTCGTACAAGTGCCATTTCAACATGTTACGTACACTCATTAAATGGGGTTAGATAATCTTATAGCTTCATGTAAAGAAATCCCAGGCACGTCTATATATGTCTTCATTCTACCATATCGCTAGTATTATCTAAGTCATGTTAATCCAGAATGAAAATATTTACTTAGTCTACCGTTCGTCATCTAATGTATAAGGTTTCACACTTCTGGCTATTATTTTTACCATTTTCGTCTTTCCTTTATATTTATTCAAATAACATATCTTTCTTTTTACATTAAGATAATATATTTAGACTAAAGAATATTATATATTTAACAACTAATTAGTAGCATTTTAATCTTCATTTTTAGTCTTTATTTTTCCTTTCGTTCGTTTTGGCCATTTAGTTTCAGTTTTAACATTCAAACGAGCTCTATGCATTTCCCCCGTTCTCTCCCTTGTCTTTTCCAAGAAATACACGATTTCTAACTACACTAACTTTCACGCGTGCATGTTGGTTAAAGGCTTGCAAGTCTGTGACGTCACATTGGCATTTATTCTACTATCGTTTTTCCTATGTTAACCCTGTAGGAACTGAGAAAACTCTAGTATTTTGGTGGTGTGGTAATACCTATGTTATTTTATACCTACAAACTACTAGATGCTATACTTTGATCGGTGAAATATCGGATATCATCACAGCCATCAAGCACATTAAACAAAAATTTCAAACCATAAATCTTCAGATTGAGAACAGGTCACTCTACACTAAATGGCCACTAAAAACAGGATGTGCTCACAAAATGCAGACACTGCCCAAACATGTTAGAGACAGTAGAACCCCACCTACAACTATACCATGCACTCCAGGGAATGAGAAACTCCTCCTACCACACAACCCATCCATAGACAATACAGTTTATAACAGCTTATCCAAACTGCGCATTACCACATCAAGGTCACAAAGAGCTGACGCTCAGTCACCGTGAATCAAAGTCAAGTGAATGGCGAAGGATACGGTTAAACGACAGACATATTCCTTGGACCTGCAGTAAACGTCACTGATAATCACCATTCGATGTGATTTCAACAGCATGGTGCCACGTGTCATTCTGCAAGACAAACCATGGACATTTTACTCCAAATGTTTGGAAACAAAATTATCTCACGTGATGGTGAGCCACCTTGGCCATCAAGGTCACCCGACCTAACTGCACCATAATGTTTCCTCTAAGCATATTTAAAGGAAAGATTCTACACCATTAACCTCTGACATATGATGTTTTGAAGCGGATGAAATTTGCGGAATCAGTCAAGAAACTTGACGTTATGTTATGATCAAAGTTCCTTTAAGGACACATTTATATACTGAAGCACATTAAAAACGCACCACCTGTATAATCCAGGAACACAGTGTGAAATGTAAATATAAGTGTGTACAAGTTTACATATTTGGAATCTTTATTCATTTTCCTATGAATCCATGCTGGTCATTAATTTGTACATTTGATTGTTATGAAATTCTTTGCATTCTGTGCAGGCAAGGGAGAAAACCAAAAATACAAAAAAATGCACGTGCGTTATCCTGCTGGAGAAGTTGCAAGTCTGGATAAATTGTGAACGCAGGAGCAACCAGTGCATCCAGAACCTCATCTCGATATGTCACAGCATTAACATTTCCACGGAAGACGTGAAGAGGCAAGCGATGGTGAAAACTGAATCCTTCCCAAATGTGAATACTGCCACCTCGAAATCGGTTGACACAGCAATCCGCAAAGCGCTCTTCACACCGTCGCTAAATCCGCATACGTCCATCTGCAAAGGATATGTTGAATCTGTTCTCGTCTGTGAATAGGACAACATTCAACTGCAGTCTAGTCCATCTGATATGTTGCTCTGCCCATTGCAGGCGCTGCTAACGATGTCTGTGAGTCATGTTTGGCCCAACATAAGGTCGTGTTGTAGTAAGGCCTGTATCTCTGAGTCGTCGTATGACTGTCATTCGAGAGACTTGCCCATGTCTACCCACTATTGCTCTTGCTGTTTGACTTGCCGGGAGAGTCAATTCCTTAGGTGACTCAGCACAATATGACGATCTTGCGCAGGGGTAGTAACTCGTGGTTGGCCACTCCGAAGTCTATCCCGGGCACTGCCAGTGGTTCCGTAACGTTCATTGAGACGTACAATAGTGCTGTGGTGGCAATTCATCCTTCTGGCAATGGCCCGCGAGCTCATTCCGGTCTCCAACGTACCAATGGCTCGTTGGCGGTCGTTTTCAGATAGTCGTGGCATTTCAAGCACATGTACTGGGTGTTTTGTCTCAACGGCCTTTTTATACCGAGTATACTGCCACAACGCGTACACATTTTCAGGGTCATAGCTGTTGAGAATCGTGTTGCACGTGTAACTTTCATCGTTTTCATATAGTCTGTACACACACCCATGGCTTGAATCTTGCACTTTCCATTCCAGCAGCCATTCGCTCTCTACCGCATGGCAAACACGGGGAAAATCCATTCCCACACTTTTTTTTGCCAGCTTCTCGGCATCAGTTTATATAATAGTGGTGCGTTTTTAATGTGCTTCAGTATATATTGCTACACAAGGTCAACGGTTGAGTGATTTTTTTTTTTTTTTTGTCATACACATTATACTTAAATCTCTATGTGTCAGATGTATATTAATATTAGAATTAATTTGTTAAATAATTTATGTTATCTCATTCAAATGCCAACACTAATTTTGGCGGACCCTTACATTTATTTACTTCGAAATAGTTGAGAGGATCTTGAAGTAGTTAATCAAATGCATCTTTATAATAAAATGACTACTGACCAAGCTGGGAGACCTCCTGTTTTGGTGAAAGTATCTTCTGATAATTGCTGCAATCGGCTTGCTCTTGAGAATGATATGAAGACAGACAATAGGTTCTAAAGTTTATATTATATTTCAGTGCCAAAAAGGAGTCAAAACGAGAAGTAGGGCCTAAGTAGTGGAGGTTTTTTTTAACGCAGCTGCTTTTCTTCAAAGTTTTGCCAACAAGGTAAAGTATTACTAAAAACAAATGTACATGCGCGTTGCATTTTCTCCAAAATACCTTTATTTCACCAATACTCTACAGGCAGTCATTTAAAACAAGGTTTACATTGTAAGCAGCACAGTGCACAAATCAGCATTTTGGTCACGAGGTTTGTATTTATCACTGCAGCCCTGGGTCAACTCCGCGTACAGAAGGAGCACCCTCATAATCTTCCCTTTACATTTTCCTATGTTTATACCTACGACCCCTTTAGCATTTCTAAAGGCAGTTTTCTTTTCCAAAGTTGAAGAATCTGGAGTGTCATGCCTCTGTATCCTAGCAAGGAATCCTTTATTTGGTGGCTTTTGACCTTTTGTCTTGTGCATGTCCAGATTAATGTATCTCACGACAACGTTGAGTTGATCTAGCTTAGAAACATTCTTTTTCTTCTTCTTTGATCCATAGCCGTCAACCGTCAAAGCATTCAGTGGCCATCACGATTGGTGGCGTCTTGAAGGGCAGCAACAAATTGACTCCACTTTGTTCGGTCTGCGGCCATCCTTCGTACAGTGTCCCAACTCTGGTTCATTCTTTGCATCTCGGCCTCCACATTTCTCGGCCAAGTTGTTTTTCGTCGGCCTCTCTTTTGCTTTTCTTTTTGCTATGGACCCCCGAAAGTAGAAACATTCTTAGCTGTATTTAAAACCAGTGGGGGAAAATGGAACATTACAGTGCAGACCTGATAAGGAGAACTCACCAGGGACCCAAGAAATAGTTCTTCTTATCAGAAATTCCTCTTATCCAGATAAGAGTTCAATCATATGGTAATGCATTTACAACGTACAATACAATAATGAATTAGCGTTGAATATGACAGATGTATGACACAGAAAATATGTAAATCACCAAAATTGTTAATGTACAAAGTTGGCACAAATATCTAGAGAATAACAGCACTTTTTACACTTTGAAATGAAAAAGCTGCAATTTTCCTCTGTATCTTACTTAGTACCTGTACTTAAGTTAATAAAAATGTCTTTCCATGACATCCTTAAATTCAAAGAAATGATAAATTAAATCATCTTGGCATCCAGCCTGCATTATATGCATGTTAGTTTTATCCATGCAATTTGAAACTTCCGACTGTGAAATAGTTTGTACCGTTAACCCACAGTCATCATTATCTCTAGAATTTGCACACTCTTAAATGATAAAGCACTCTTAAATGAAAAAGTCTGTAATTTTCCTCTGTACTGCATCAATGTGACCTACAAGTTTGGACAACATTGCTGACCTATAATGAATCTTCAGATTTTGAATAATACCTTGGTCCACAACACAAGGCTGAAGTTTGGATGCCGCTTTTGGTGGTAAAAATAAAAGTTCTGTTGCTTTTAGATTTTGAACATTTATGTGGGCTGAACAGTTGTAAAGCACCAAAAGAACTTTGTGATGTTGACGTTCCATAGAATGATCAAATGCATATAGCCACTTGGTGAAAATGTATGATGTCATCCAGGCTATTGAATTAGCTGCATAATCAACACACAATTTTTTCAAACCTTTAAAACAGCGTGGATTTTTAAATTTACCGATTTCAAGTAATGGCAATTTATCTGAACCATCCATATTTGTACACACAACAATTGTGATTCTTTCTTTCCATTCCCCCCGCCCACCCCCCCCCCCCCCCCCCCCCCCCCTCCCACTTCTCCGGCACTTTTCATTTCTGAAGGAAAAAGTCTTGTCAGGCAGCAATCTCCAAAATAATCCAGTTTCATCAGCATTAAACACATCAACGGAATTTACCTACTCATGGCAGGTTTTAGCACCTCCTCCATCCATGACTCGGTAGTCATTTCATTAACAGAATGCCTTTCCCCACACAAAAAAAGGTAAAGGAACCCGTTACACGCCCATTGAGGCATATTGGGAATATGGTGTAAGGCCCATATTATCTTGACCGTCGGCACACTAGGGGTGATGTGGTTTGCATCACGCCGGCCGCCTGAACCTTCACAGGGTTGCTCTGGTACCCATTTGGGGCTGGGTCGACCCAGGAGCAGTTTGTAACCTAAAAAATTCCCACCTTATCTGGGGATCGAACCATAGACTACTGCGCTAGAAAGCCAGTGCACTAACCACTATGCTACCGCGGCTTTGTAAGTAATGTGCCGTTTTTTAAAACAACCCAACAAGCCAGGACTACATTTCCAGCCAGTCCGACCTTCCAGAAGTGCTAACTCTTCTGCCTTTGCAGTTAATATAGGTCCATTTACAGGAACATTTGCTGATCTCGCCATGGTGAACCATTTTAGGAGTGCCGTGTCAACCACATCACACGTCGCTTTTCGGTTCTTCATTCTGTGACAATCAACTTGTCCACCATAAAACATTTTTCTGTACCGATCCTTATTTTTTATTATTCCTGAAAGCGTTGATTTTGGAATGTCGAATTCCTTTGCTATTTCCATTTTCTTCTTGCCACTATTTTCCACTTCTTGTACTAGCTCAATCTTTCTTTTCAAAGATATGGATTTTAACTTTCCAGCCATTTTTAGAGGGGAAATAACTCAAATTCTAACACTGACGAAGCGCGCAATTTCCGAAAATAGCCGAAAAGTTGTACAAATGTCCAGGTACTGTATTTGAAAAAAGTTCGCCTTAAGCAGATCAAATTATATAGTCGGGACACGTTTAATCGTTCGGCATATCCGAAAATTCGTGATAAACGGATTCCGCTTAACCGGACATTTTTTACAAAGACAAAGAAGAAAAATTGCCGGGGATAAACAAATTGTTCTTCACAACAGAAATTCGCCACATCCGAGATCGCCTTAAGCGGTTTGCACTGTATTTGTTTCTGTGATTACATTTTTAAGCGCTTCATTTGTAAGTACTCAACTGACAAGTAGTGAGATCATTTCATTCTCAATGATTGTCGTACAGATAGATTGTGAGTTACTTTTGTCCCGTCTGAGTAGAATGGATGGTGATAGATACGTGAGATAAAAGTGTGAGAAATAGATTTCACGGGTGATAACTTAAGGAACAAAATATGTCTATGGAATGAGTAAATTTCTCTATTCCAGCCTATCTATACGACTATAATTTAGCACAAGACAACCTTGCCCTCCGCATACATATAAATATAAGTTTAACTACACACACACAGCTATGTGACAACAAGACACACAAACGTGAAAAAACTACGGTTAATTGGGTATGGGTCTGACCAACACTCAAAGTTAAGTTTCTTTTGTTGTTTATTATCATTTAAAATCAGATTTACATACATATGAAATAGCAGAATAAAGGTAAACAGGTTCCTACTATAGGCTACCCAGTATAGTTAACAAGTTTAAGCAAAATCCAATGTTGGTAAAGTCCCTGTAACCAAGAAAAATATTCACTCTCTCTTTAATACAGTGGCCACTCAATCACTCTTACCTACTCTTGGTAATATCCCTAGGAAATACAATTATCCTGAATATAAAAAAGTCAGGTTTGATTCCCAAATTGGCTCCAGTCCATCCTCTACAAATAAAGACTAGTGAGGTGAACGCCGAATCTGGTGTGGGTTTTTTTCCTGGATGGACAAAATGTCACCGCCAATAGTTGATGTAGAAAAACGTGATCTTGGGGTTCACAGTTAAAAGAGGAAAATACTTCCAGTATTGGGAAACCTCTGGTTGCTAAAAATGTTACATATGATGATGATGATAATCCTATCGGCTGGCTCTATGGTAGAGTGCCGATTCTGAAACAGCGTAAATTCTGGATGCTACGCTTGAATACGACTGTCAGAAGTCGGGAATGAATGTTATTTTTTTCACCACCCCAGTGGGCTGATAAAATTGAAAAAAATATTGCTGGGTTTGGAAAGTCCAGTTAAATTTTACCCGTTAAAATGTTTCTCATGTATCGTTGGCAAATATTTGCTCACCAATGAAATTGGTGACGCACAAGCCTAGAAAAGACAACATTAACCAATCAGGGAAAAAAGAAAAGTCCAAAAGACCGCTGGACGCCCTTGATCAGGTCTGCAAAGAATATATAAGAAACATTTATGGAAAAATGCTACTATTCTATATAGCTACATATATGCACACAGACGGGGACAAGACGATCTCTTATCCACTCCGTCAGTCCTGATCAAATTTAAAAGGCACACGGTGTCTTTAGCCTACCCTATCGCCCGTCGCTAACGCTGAGTTTTCAGGTCGGAGGGAGTTATGCAACTCTCCCCGCCCCGGCAGTCGGCGTACAATGTTAACTATTATTTAATTATCCATTTGCGCATTTAGACAAAGTATTGCCTGTCGTTAATAACTATTAAATTGTCGGCGTCTGATACTTTAGTCGTATGGTAGCACTTATAATAAATACGCACAATGAAATAAAACGTGAATTCTTTTCTGTCACTATCAATCGCGCCTAGCATTTAAACCAGTCAGCTAACCGTCTCTTCTTGTGTGAGAAAGCGTGTGGTAAAATGTAACATTATAACTGAACATCTGGTATGAAATAGCTACGCGTTATTTTATTTCACTCGTTTTAACGCTGTCATAAGATCAGAGATTACACCAATCAAATAAATCAAATAGATAATATTCTTGTTTATAGAGATAAAATAATATAGGGATAAAATAGTCGAGTTGTGTGAAACATCATCGCCCCGCCTGCAGGTCAGTACTAACTTTTTATACCTCGTCCTTGAGACACTAACGGTAACAATTTTGAAAAGGCAAGGCTTAGTCGTTCTAAGAAAGATGGACAGAAGAAAACACGAGGAAGGGGAAGGGAGAGACGGAAGAATGCTATCATTTGACACGCGTTTGGTTCTTTTGGTCTCGCGAGCCGAAAACGATAGTGCGTGGAAATACCGTAGCTTGTTTCTAAAAGACGACACAAAACCATACAGTCCCCATTCGCTCGACACGCAGTTCAAAATGTATAACCTCTTAGATCTGCAGACTGAAATGAAAAACACACACACAGTTCGTACATCCGGCCTAAAAGTAGCATTTTTGTGACGTATTGGCAGATGCGTTGGTTCAATTTTGAATGAGAACGCTAGTTACAGACAAATAATACGACTAACGTGACATTTGAAAATACAGTACGAGAAGGGGAGAAAAGGAGCATAGGTGGTAGTGTCAAGAGTTCGTTGTTTACAGAAATTTGAAATTTGAACCCAAGTGGGGCATAGAGGGATAGAGAAGAAAAACTTAGATAATTTTCTTACATGCAAAAAGAAAGGACAGTTGACAAATACAATGACATTAATGGTTAAATAGAAAATTAAGGTGTTAATGTATCTTACCGTAGATAGAAAAATATGTTATTTGAATAAATAAAGGGGAAAAACAATAATAGTAAATATAATAAAGGAAAGAATAAAAATATAACTACTGTATGACAGACAACAGCCTGATCAATAATTACTTTTCAGAATTTGAAACACTTAGTAAATAACCGAGATATTGGTAGAAGACAGATAGACGAACAGACGTATATCTCTCTCAGCTTGCCACATATTGGGAGAGGGGGAGGTAATCCCAAGTTTGAAAGTTGAAGTTTCAATTTGAAAAAGGACGCAAGAGGCATAATGGTCCCTGATTGGCTGGAGTCTAAAAGACTAACAGTAGTAATAAAAACAATTTGAAATCGGCGTTAGGTGCCACTTGTAAAATATATTTCCTACACTACTGTTGTGTTAAAGCCTAGAATTTCAGTACGATTTTGCCTTTGCTGATCTGCACCAGCAAGCGATCTGGAAGTGACCATATTATCGCTAATCAAACAGATTAGTAGGAATATTTCATTGATGCGGTAAGAAAAAAAACATTTATATCATTATTATTATTATGTATTATTGAATATGTATGAAAATTCTATGGGTAGAGGTATATATAGGAAAGCGCCAACATCAAACTTTGTATTATCATTTTGTAGAAAAGCCAGACAGGCTTACTGACATCTTGGGAGAAACAAAAATTACATAGTAATGGGGAAATTGATGTACAGTTTTATGATGTAAGACCAGAAAACCACTGGCCGTCTTCTTCAGCAAGTCACCGTGTTTGCACATGACTTGATATAATTAATTAAAATGTTTCCTATGACAAGGAAAGTGTCAAACTGAAGTTTGAAAGATTATCTGACCATGAATGGGGTACAAAACCAAATAAGAACGTTAACTAATTGTTTAGTTACCATGCTGATTCTGACAAGGTTGAAAATGTTTAATAGTTAGGGATAGAGAGAGGTATATGAGGTGTTGAGGATGGGCTTATTACTCTCATTCCAGGGTTTCATCTCTGAATCAAAGTGCGCCATTGGTCAACATATACCTGTATGTACATCTGCACCTGAAGAATTGAGGCAGTATTGTCTGTTTGCCTCACTGTTGAGAATTCAAGGGCAGTATCCTGACTTGGCAGTTTGAAGCTGTTAGCTTGGACTGAAACCATCTTGTATTCCAGCAACTACAAAGATAAGAATTTGTCCACGGGCACATGATACCTCAGATTAACCACTCTCTTTTCCAAATGTGTATTTCCTAGTTCAGAACATGATGAATACAGACGTTCTTCCCATTATTACCCGTTCATAGGATCAAGATTTAATTGACACTTTTCAAGAGTGACATTTTTATAGTTGTGAATAATAACAGACTCATTTATAGTTTGAATTAATGGTTGTAAATACATTTCATTATCACCTTGAGTTTTCAGTACTCCGGTATCCAAAAAAAATCTGAGATACCGAAAAATAAATTGTACACAAAAAAGATTTAACGTTTAAACTTTAACAGTGACTTGTTTCATTACTGTTCATTAATTTATAAGTGTAGTATTGTCATTTCATTACATTACATCGCATATACCCTAGACATTTAGCTAGACAATACTCACACACCTTTACACTTAACTAGGAGAAAATATATGACAGGTTGAGGTCATATGGTGGTAGCAGACAGGTTCCCTGAGAACATATTCATAAATAACTAACCTCAGGGGCTTGCACAGCTGACCTCACATCTGATACAAATAATATCTATTTCTTTAACATCAAAACCCACCACAAACGCTAGAAAATCTAAGTTAATTATAATGGTAAAAGCTTAACACTTTTAAACACGTAAGCACTAATTTCTATTACCAGAAAATCAGAATGAAAATCCCCACGAATGCTATTAACACATTTTCCACAATGGTTCTAGAACTACGTGCTTAGACTATCCAAAAATTCTGAGTGACAACTGATAGCAGGTTTAAGAAAACACAGTTTATATATCATTATGTTTCTCTGATCTATAGATGATGTTACTTTTCGCAATATTGTGTGAGTAACGGAGAATCAGAACAGAGTTCCCCTGATAAAAGTTTACGGACGGCCCTTCTCGGACGTTCGACCGCCATCAAAAGACTTATATCCGTAACGGGGTTCTCTAAGATTTTCTCTGTACGAATGTCCGCATCTGAGATCAAAGGGCCTTGGGGGTTTCCGACTTCCCCTGAGTACGAACTTCAAAAGATTCTATGTTATTCACGTGCGGTCTGTCAGGTATCGTATAACTGACAGATAAGCTGGCGTGAGAAGACTTAGGTAAACAAACCTGATTCGCTACCTGTTATGACTGGCAGGTCACGAAAGTTTGTAAACATTGCGTTAGCTCGTGTTTACAGAAAAGGAGGTGGGACGAAAAGTACGCTTGTGTAAATAAACGCAGGTAGAAAAAAATGCATGGTTTTGCTAGCAAATCATAGAACGCTACGGGATTACAATATACTGTCAGATTACTGTAGGCTCTCTTTCCATTATACGTCACAATGCTTAAGAAACGTTTTCCTCATGACGTCAGTTATGCGAGCTTTTAATAAACGATCGTAACTTGCAAGACATTAGATATGATCTAGAAGTTGCCATTTTCTTATCCAGTGCTGGACACGGTTTTCTCAGTGACGCGAAAAGTTCCGTCACAGACTGCCAATGTATTCTGGACGACATCTGTATCGCGAATCAGAATTTTTCCATACTTCATGCACATATTTTGCTGTTTCATGTTATTTCTACACGAGTTAGCTAGACAGGCTTCCAGGTGAGTAACGTTTCATTCAAGAATTTTAATTTTGTTACGGACCTTTTGTAAATCTCTAATACTTGCATTTCGCTATTGCTGAGAGTTGGGAGTTATTGTCTTCAGAGAAACGCCAACACTGAACAGTAAACTGCGCCTAAAATTGAAGAATCGTCTTCTTTTATCCTTAGTCTCCGACTGTCAAAGCAGTCAGTGGCCATCTCCCCTGGTGGCATCTTGTAGGGCAGCAACAAACTGCTTCGACTTTGTTCGATCGGCGGCTATCCATCGTACAATGTCCCAGATCTGGTTCATTCTTTGCATCTCGGCCTTCACAGTTCTCGGCCAAGTTGATTTTGGTCGGCCTGTCTTTCACTTTCCTTCTGGGGTCCTTAGCATAGCTGTTCTTATGATGGCATCGGGGTCTCTTCTGAAGATCAATGCAACCAATACGATCAGTTTGTTGTCCAGTCTTCCTTTTTGGAATAGTATTTTGTGCAGAAAGAACACTTTTTGAACCTCTAATATAGGGGTATTGAGACTTACAATGACTCGGCTGAGAGTATCTTTCCATAAGTTTCTACAACTGTGACGGTATTGCCTCCCCTGCTTTGCATCTAAAGTGGGTCGTCAAAGGTGTCTACCTTCGCATAAGATCACTCTTGGCAGACATGTAGATAGAATGGTAATGACGCTTCTATCCCACGGGAGTGTTCACAAGATATTCAGAAAAGGGAAAACAATGCTGCATTGGCTGAGCACGTTAATTCTATGATCTGCGGAAAACTTTTGTGAAGGATTAAGCAATTATTTTGTCTCAGCTCGTCAAGCCCCAACCTCTGATTTACTCAGTGAAATTCTTATTATTCTGATATAGCACTCTTTAGAGTGTGTTTAGTAAATTGACTGAGACAAACATGCAGTACATTTAAAATGATTAAATCGAAGTTAAATTTGTATATTCACAACGGGCTGATTACCCGTTTGCCAGTCACTTCGATTACGGAAACAACAGCAAATGGGTTGATTTGCCGTTGCCCTAAAGACGCCATTAGGCGTGATGGGAAATAATGGCAAAGAAAACCTATCTGCTGTTGCCCTAAGACGCCACTAGGCGTAATGGCCAATGACTGCTTTGACGGTCGGTGGCTAAGGACGGAAGAAGAAGAAGAAATTTGTATTTTAATAAATAACAGGTTTAATAATCATTTAGTTTTAACAAGGTTTAAAATAATTGAATAGTTTTAAAAAAAAATGTTCGTTATTTAATGGAAGTGGGTTTTATGAAAAAAGTTCACTTTGGCAGCTTATAGGTTTCACTTAGCTGCCAATAGTAGTTTCTGCTCCCGCTGATGGGTTTTGTGTAGATGGATCACTGGAGTTCTCATGTCTCTGGTTAAGCTTAAAGGTGCAGCTCGTTCCCATAACAATCAAGGAGTAACTGCCAAGCTGGTCCCGCGTTTCTATATCAGTCCACTTCTACCCTCACTTTGTTCCAGAGATTAGTACCTTTACTGGTACCACCACCAACAACTATGGTAAAAGAATAGAAACGAAACGCTCTCCTGAGTATTGTGTTTCCCGACACATACGTATGTGTTTCCTTTCTCCTATTCTACCATCCCATCTATCTCAGAATTTACCCTCGATGAGAATTAAACTTAATCCCTCGAGAGAAACTTTCTTTACATTTAAATTAAATAGTTTTATCTTTATATTTAAATGAAAAGGTTAATAGTGTGGCGCTGGCTATTGCACGCCACATGCCAGACAATAAACAAGAGGTTGGTGCTGGTGAGCGCGGCACGATGGTGTATTGTCACTATGTGTATTGCGCACATGACGTATACAGTTGGGGGATAGAAACGATTAGAGCTTGTGTTTACCCTGAAGGGTTGGCTTGTGTTTTTCTACCAGATGGTAGATAGATGGGAAATGTTCAATGGAAAATGTTTTTAAAGATATCAATGTGTACAGATTACAAATTAACAAAGGAAAAGGAATTAGATAATGTTTATAAGGACACACGGATTATGAAAGTTGCTGAATCTACCTATCTATTAATGCCTTGTGAAGGTGTACAGTCTACGTGTAATAAATGATGGAATGTTACCAAAGTTTCAAGTTGATATATCAAACGTTATGTGGGAATCTTGAAGTTACCGAAGTTACTGTTGCTGAATTATTGTGGCTGTCCTGAACCCGAGGACATTATACATGTATATACAGTTGACATTAAAAAATCCGGCCATCGATAATCCTGTTCCTTCAGATTTCCGGCATGGATTTCGGAGCGCATTTTTAAATTTACCGCGTTGGCGCGCCACTGTTTTCTGGAGCAGTTTATGTTTTGATGCAGCTGTTTGGGTCTTGCTTGCACGTGTTAACAGGCATTCCTGCTCATTCCTTCTCATTTTATCATTTTTTTGCTGCTGTTTAGCCCCATTATGGATTCAGCAAATAAAAGAAGTGGTGTAAAACGTAAACATCGTGCATTGTCGATCGCAGATAAAGTGTACAGGTAGTCATTTTCTGTTAAATATATACAGAATATATAACCATAAAAAATCCGGCATTTTCAAAAATCCGGCACTCCTCAGGTCCGGAGGTTGCCGGATTTTTGAATGTCTACTGTATTATTCCTGGACAAATTGACAAACGAGCATAATTACTCAACTGAATAGTATAAACTTTTGACGCCACAAATAGTACAGATAGAACATGTTTACATTTAAATCTCCAATGTCTGAAAAGTGTTCACGATATAAATTGAATATGTTTTCATTTACATTTACACTGATTGAAAAGTTTGAAACTTTCATTAATTTTAAAGTGAATATGTTTACATAGAAATTTACACTGGTTTGAAAATTAAACTATTATACTTAGAATGTACATTATTTCTTTCACCTTTCTCTCCCTGCTCCATATGGAACTTGGGATTACCTTAGGCTTTTAGTTCTCTTTAAGAAACTAGCGATAAAGCAGTCACCAGCCCTTGCAGTGGTGGTTCATGAAATCATCCTTCTATACGCTGAGGTTGCCAGCCTCAAATGACTTGGACATCCAATAGCAATTTTCACATTTTAATATTCACATGGCAAAACATACATATTAGTTCACATGTTAGTAATTAAAAATAGAGAATGTAAAATGACCACTTACGCCAATCCTGGCTCACAGACTTTTTGCTCAGATGAACGAAGTTAAGGCACTTGATTGGGCCTCTTACACGTTGGGGGTCGTTACTTTTGTAAGAGAATTCCTTCAATGGCTCCGTGTGTTTCAGTTTCCTCAGCCTTCCTCTTTAAAATGGTTTTCCTGGGCTATGTAAGTCATTCAAGATTGGTCCACAAAGTCCAGTCTGATAAATGGAAACCTGAATTCTAGGCTTCACACTGGCAGGGTCTGGTTTTGTCTTGGCAAGCGTGAATCTCACAGTGAAGTTAGACTTGAAAAGCGCCAGGTTATATTCACTGTCCTCCCCCGCATCTGTTTGTTATGAAGCTAAGCAAAAGCTCCAATCATTTTCAAACATAAATGTTGGGTGGGGTAATTTCAAAATATTCCGACATAGAGTAATTTTGCGCGTGATGCAAAGGTCACGTTTCCCATATAAACCTCAGATGCAATGTGTACCAACTGACAAACACATCGATAAACTCTCTCAGCAATGTGTGTAAGATGTAACATCTTATTACTTTATCGAAAGTAATCTTGTCAGTCCTGTCTGTCCAAACTGTCTCTTGTTCTTTGATACATAACCGCTAACCGCAAAAGCAGTCAACGGCCATCACGCCTGGTGGCGTCTTGTAGGGCAGCAACAAATTGATTCCACTTTGCTCGGTCGGCGGCCATCCTTCGTACAGTGCCCCAACTCCGGTTCTTTCTTTGCATCTCGGCTTCCACAGTTCTCCACCAAGTTGTTTTTGGTCGGCCTCTCTTTCGCTTTCCCTCGGGGGTCCATAACATAGCTGTTCTTGTGATGGTATCAGGGTCTCTTCTGAGGACGTGGCCAACCCAACTCCAGCGTCTGCTATCTATGATGGTGTGCATGTCCTCCTGGTTACTCCGAATAAGTAGTTCTTGGTTGCTGATGGTGTTTGATCAAAAGATTCGGAGAATGTTCCTTAGGCAGTGTCGTGAATTATTCTAATCCCCATATATAAATTAAAACGTAAATGCAAAGCCTAACAAATAAATTTAATAAAAGGAAAGAAGAATGGTAAAGAACAGTGCTGTCACAATGACTGTACGCAAAATCCCCCTGTGTTCTCCTTCGTCTGCAAATTGTAACGCTTTCACGTTGATAGTAAAAGCCTACTGTATTATTACCCGCTTTCTTCAATGAAACGTGTACTGTATTTCTTGGAAAAACCTTGAGATACGCAAGCTGATCAATGACCTAAATTTAATATTTCATTCATTCCATTTTATACACGGCGTAACTAAAGGATAGAGAGAAGGGAGAGGCAGAAAGCAAGGACACATGCAACACTAAACACGCGTCGCGCGATACACAATTGCTGCCATCACGCGTGTAAGGCCACAAGCACTGGCTTTTTTTCAAATTGTCAGTGATAAAAACCCTACCCATACCAGAGTTAGGTTTTAAAATCCTGAAAAACGCTTATTGGGAATTATGACATTATACCGGTTTACGTTTGAAAACATGACAGTACCCAGACACCCTCAAGTTTGGAAGTGAGAAGGTAGTAACAGCACGACTATCCTAGAAGAAAATGCATATGGGCTCCATTAAATTCGTATATTTGGGTTCCTTCGGGTTTGCTGACAAAGAATATGTAAAATGTTACGCAAATAGTCTAGGAATTACCAAGTTATGGCCAAAATAAAATAGTGGGGGTGCCTGACAGCATGAAATCATTTCTGCTCATAAAATTTTTTTTATAACGTGTTTGAAAAAAACATTACGTTACGGAAATAGCCTACCATGTTAACTCCTATTTGATTGGAGCGCAACAAATGTAAGACTAAACACGATTGGTCGGGCTATAAATACTATCTTGTGTTGTCAGGGGAAACGTGAAAAGGGGTATTTTTTTGAAAAGATGTGTAGACATGGTTTGATTGGGTAGAGCTGCGAATATACTCAATTCAGAGCGTCTGTTCCTTGCCACATCTTGTAATAAACCTACTAAGAAGCAGTGCGTTGAGCACCAGTGTATATTTTTTATAAAATAAAGCCTGGGACATCGGCAGATCGGAGTTGTGCTATATTCATTGCCAGTCAACGAAACTGTTTATTATTTCCATGAATTGTGGTAAGCTTGAAATATTCAATATCTTTTAATGAAAATTGAATGTAAATTGATAATTTATGTCTGTATATATGTGTAGTTCAGTAGCGAACATGATGTACAGCCTATAGTGCTCCAGCCTGAACAGAAGGTGTCGGAGGAAAGTAAAACTGCATGGAATGGCCAAACAGTACACTGACACCTAGATTATTGACTAGAAAGAAATAATGCTGGAATTGCAGAGGCGTAGTAACCATTAGGGAGGGAAATACTGGTATAAAGTATTTCAGATGAAGCTGACAGTTGGCCTAACGCTCTGAACTCAATGTTTGTGATGTATTGTGCTCAGTGTAGAAATAGAGTATAAATTAGTTCTGACGTAGAAGGTACAACCTTCTTGTTTCAGGGACCGTGGTCTTAAAGTTATTGAGCAGCACCTGGTCAGAGCTTTGCTGAAGCCAGAGGTGGACAGCATACTCCTTGGTCCATATAGCAACCAGTGGGGTGGCTCCAGAACTCATTAAAGTAATCGAGCAGAGGAGTCTTTTACTGCAGTCATCACGAAAGATAAGAGAGTGTGGCCATGGAGCTCAACATTATGTACCCCCATCTTAAAATGACATTGTAAAATAAAATTAAGAGGGGAATTTAATTGTTTTCATACCAGGAACTGAGAACATCTCCAATACTAGTTCCAATAGAAACAAACTATTGAAGTCATGATGACAAATACCAACAGAGCTTGAACAAAACAAAACCAGTATTACCTCATATTACTACTACACAACTGACGCACATAGGATACTATTAATAATATATGTCACTACAAGATTCATATTAATAAATTCTGTACATATAACTTGTAATTAAAATTGATTGTGATTCCTGGTTCCCTTTGTATTTGAATCAGGACACATATACATTCATGACAGCAATGAATACATATTGTTATTTGAAAAGTTATCAGTGACTCCTTTAAGATATCCTCGTAGAGTGTTTTATGTATGTGAGTGTCACAGTGTTGTCAAGTGTGGTGGAATAAATTAAATTGTTTATCTGTCTGTTGTTGTTATGACTTACACTTCATCATACACATACCCTAGACATATAACGTAGTCATCACACTATTCCAGAATAATTCTGACTGAGGTATACATATGTGGCAGCAAGTAAGGTTATCTATAATACACTACTCTTATTAGATATAGATACCTTCACAGCTGATCTCAGTCAGTACACTAAGTCCCCTATAAATATTTATAACATCCCACTTCACCACAGGCAGATTGTGTAGAAGGAGGACAGTTTCGACATTTCCTTCTTTGTTACTCTCCAGCATTCCGCACCATAGAGAAGCACAGAAAGTATAAAGTTCTCATACAGTCTTAATTTGGTGTTTGTCCAAACTGTGTCATCCCGTATTACCAGCTTTGCGACGAGCGCAGTCTGGCCTTATCAGCAATTAAACACATTCGCTGGACGATTTAGTGTTAAGCTGATGTCTGATGTCGGCCGCTGCCGATATTAACCAACATGGTTGTCGATAATATTATCTCAGACGCTCCTGCAAATGTTTAGGGAAGAGACGGGTAACAAACAGACGTGATGACTTATCTCTGAAAGGGGTGTAAGAAGGAAAATACAAAATATCTGCTACAGTGGACAGAGAAAGAAAAGGGTGCGACTCGGGAAAAGTCGCAATAAAATCAGTACAAAAATGTAATTGATTACTGCCGTAGTGAAAGAGAAATCGGAAAGAGGTCGCTCCAAAATCCATCTTGTGACAACAACATTTGTCTGTTTCTTAAACAAACTACAATTTTCATAGAAGACGGGAGCTTCAATATGTGGCGACATGTCTTGTTTCCATTCAGCACCATTTTGTCACACGGAAATGACTGCATATTCATCGCTTTCCATGTGTGTGTGTGTGTGCTTGTAACTTGTTCAGTCGTCATTGTTCTCCATGTGATCACTAAGTGAGCAAGAATTAAGAGAACCATCTGGTATTTGAGAAAGCTGTACGAACATTTGACACCTTAAACACAATGTAAACACTTGTCATCACATCTTCTTCTTTTTTAATCATTAATGTCCTATACTGTCCTACACTCAGATATTTCATCCGAGGGGACATTTTGGTTCCAAAGCCAAATACTTTTTAGTAACGTCTGATTCAGGGGCGTACTTAATGTATTTGGCACCTGGGACGGATCCTTCTTTCGGCACCCCTAATAAACACACAGACAAATTTATTATGCTTTCAAGTAGATTTGTAAACAGTACAGTAATAATTGTGTCCGATGGCTGGTCACCCGCGGCGAACTGTCTTCCTGGCATCGCCCCATTTTTTAAAGTAAGATACTAGTTTGATTTATATTAAAACTTCGACATACACAAACAATTGAGCTAGAGACTCAAATGAGGAAGAAATCTAAATTGTGCGTTGAACCTTCTCACAACAAACTCAGATGCAGAACAAAATGTAATCACTGGTCATTGAATTTCGAAAAATTAATTAATTAAATAAAAGGTATAAAAACAGATGACGCCTCATTTCATATCCGAATCATTACCCGCAGACTAAAAACAGTTTTATTGGTGTAGGACATGCGAACTGAGAACCAAGACAATATTTCAACAATCTGTTGAATTTTAGAATCAGAAATCCTGTCAATTCAAGCCCAGACTGTAATGAAAATGCTTCATTTTTTCGTAAGACAGGAATGCAGTGCAGAACTGGCAGCTTCTTCTTCTTCTTCTTGCGATCGCATCTTTGATGTTTACACCGTCAGACGAGTTCTCATGATGAATTCGACTGTTGTTTGAAGTTCCTCTTTAGCTCCATATAGCTTTGAGTTTAGTGTTGAGTCATTGGGCCAGTATATCTTTCTTAACTGGTCGTACAGAGGACAATCCTGTAGAACATGCTCAGCAGTTTGTTCATTTAATCCACATGTGCACAGTGGTGAAGCAGACAATCGTAGCTTGTGCATGTGTTTATTCAGTTTGTTATGCCCTGTCCTGAGGCGAAAAATAGTTATCTGTCCCTGCCGGTCGAGAGTGTGATAGTCGTCTTTGGGTTGGTTCTGTTCTCTTCTGATAGTCTGGATAGCTCTCTTTTTCTCAAAGTATGTGACTTCATTATCTTCTTGTTCACATTCTCCTCCCTTTTTTGCAAGTTTATCTGCCTTTTCATTTCCGGGTACACCACAATGAGATGGTACCCACTGAAGTATGGTTCTCTTTTTGGCAGCTACCTTGTTTAGTTCATTTCTCAGGTGCGGGAGTTTACCACCCTTGAGAGCTTGCAGGACAGACAGTGCATCTGTGAGGATGACTACCTGGTGGCAGTCAGAGTTGGTGTTATAAATCATATTTGCAGCTTGCTCTAGAGCTTGAACCTCAGCTGTATAGTTGGAACAGAATTTACCAGTGGGAATGTGCCTAGTCTCATAGTGGTTGTCAGGATATGAGATAAAGATACCGGCACCTCCATTCCTAACAGCATTAGTTGCTGATCCATCTGTATAGGCATGTATCCATGATTGATCGGGATAGCTTTCTTGGATCATACTCAATGTAGCAGTTCGTTTTTGCAGATCGTTATACTCACATCCTTTTGTGAGACCACTGACTGATGTATTAATTTGGAGGGCATTGCTGGCATGCTCCCATGGTACAGGGTATAGGGTGGGCTTCAGTGGTGTTGTCTTCATGGATAGGTCTTCTTGATGCTGTCTTTTAAGTCTTTTTCCCCGATGCACAAAGCTGCTACGCTTTAGACGTCCCAATGCCAGATCATCTAGTCTTGCCTTCATTGGGTGCGTTAGCATACTGTTGTACTTTTCCATCTGGATCATGGTTTTTGTGTCTCTTCTATGGGACAATGTCTGTAATCCAGCAACCTTCTGCATCTCTGATATTCGTGTAGTTTTCATGGCTCCTGTAATGAGCCTGAGAGCTTGATTTTGCACTTTGTCCAAAGACTGCAGATGTGAGTTAGCAGCTGATGACCATGCTGCTGAGCCAAACTCTAAGTGTGGTCTTATTACTCCATTATAAATCTTCTTTAGAGTTCGTTCATTTGCTCCCCAGTTGGTACCTGCTAATTTTCTGAGTATGCCTAGTCGTCTTCGGGCCTTTCCTTCTGCATTTTCAATATGCTTATTCCATGTAAGCCTTTGGTCAAATGTCACCCCATGATAGGTGGGGTAGCTTTCTTCCTTGATCACGGTTGTCCCTAGGTGTATGTTAGCTGATTTGTCCTTGGGGGCGAGGGAGAACAGTGTTGTGGAGGTTTTGTCTGTGTTTATTGTGATAAGCCATTTCTCTGCCCATGACACTAGCATGTCTGCTGCCCGCTGCATTCTATAATTTGCTGTGGTGACATTTTCATCAGCGCACCAGAGTACTAGGTCATCTGCATATAAGGCAGCTTTCACTCCTGCAGGGAGATCTTTCACCAGGTCATTGATGTAAACAAGGAAGAGTGTTGGGGAAATTACTCCTCCTTGAGGTACCCCCTGATGGAGCAACACTTTTCTGCTCTGCAGACCGTCAAGAGTGACTCTAGTTCTCCTGTTATGCAAGTATGACTGGATCCATTTCATCATGTTGCCTTGGATTCCACTTCTCCTAAGTTTTGCAATGAGGCCATCTTTCCACACCTTGTCAAAGGCCTGCTTGAAGTCGACCCAGATCGTTAGGACCTTTTTCTTCTCCTGGAAGGCATCTTCTATTGCTTGAGACAAGTAAGTAACTTGGTCTTCTATACTGTAGCATTCTCTAAATCCAGCTTGTTCCGGCACCAGGATCTGCTCAGACTCTAAATACCATTTCAATCTGTGGTTGACTATTCGCTCCATAGTCTTCCCAACACAGCTTGTGAGACTGATTGGCCGGTAACTTGCAGCCTCGGTCTTACATTTCCCTTTCTTTAGTATGGGTATTGTGATGGCTTCTCTCCATACTTGGGGTACCGTTCCTTTCAACCAGCTGTGGTTGAATATCTCAAGCAGTTTTGTCTTTGCTGCTGAGCTCAGATTTACTAGCATTTCGTTGCTGATTTTGTCTGGGCCGGGTGACTTTTGAAACTTAAGCTTGGAAATAGCCTTCTGTAGTTCTCCTAGTGTGATGGGTTCCCTCATTGGGGCAGGAGTATCTGTCTGTCCCATGGTTGCCAGTATTTCTTTTCTTATCTCTCTGATGGTCTATGTTAATGGGTAAGTTGCTTTCTGAACTGTATCTTCTAGCAAACAAGTCTGCAGCTTGTTTTCCTCTGAAAAGTTTGCCACCTTCATCCAATGTGATAGTCTGCCTAGGTGAGGAACGCTCTTCATTTAGAGACTTGACTAATCTCCAAAGTTTCCTGCCGTCTTTCTCAAGGTTCAGCGATGCCGTTTTAGTTCTCCAGCTTTTCCGTTTTTCTTCTAGCTTTGTTCTCTGAAACTCTGCTACAGCCTTTTTTTCCATTTGTTGTGAGTTTCAAGTGAAGGCTGAGACTCTGCGTCCTTTCTAGCCCTGTCCATAGCTTCCTGACGTTCTTGGAGTGTGCTGGACCAATATGGTATGTAGTTACGCCGGCATCCTTTGGGAATGGTTTCTTTTGCAGCTTGTAGTATGCATCTGTTGAAGTCTTTTACCACTTCATTAATGTTTCTGTTCTGTACCTTGAGGGTAGACAGCAGCGTGTTCACCTGATGCCTGAATAAACCCCAGTTGGCTTTTTTGTAGTTCCATCTTGTAATGGCTGGGCCTGTACTGAGAGTTGCACTCTGGACAGTAAGAAAGATTGGGCGATGGTCGCTTCCCCCTAGTTGGTCTCCTACTTCTCTACTAATAGATCCAGCTATATCTGGTGTGGAGAAGGCAAGATCTGGTGTTGAAGATGTGTGCCATCCTCTGGAGTAGAAGGTAGGAGTATCTGTGGCATTATTGACTAGGATTAGGGAGTGATCATCTTGCCTAGTTTCAACCTCTTCACCTCTGTGATCCAGATGGTTATAGCCCCAGCTCTGGGAGTGGCTATTAAAGTCTCCAACTGCTATAAAGTTGGTGGCTGGTACCTGTATAGAGCTGAGACTCAGGGGGTTGTTGTTCGGACAGTAATAGTTCAGGAGTTCTATTTCCATCTTGTCTACCTTTATCTGCAACAGCTGATATTCTGCTCCATCCATGAAGGTTTTCCTTTCGTGTGCAGGAATGTTATTCCTTACAAGAGTAAGTACTCCTCCTTTTCGTCTATCTTTTCTGTCGGATCTGAAGCATTGATATCCCCTTATTTTAAAGGTTTGATCTGCTTTCAAGTGAGTCTCTTGGATACAGCAAACACTGACTTGTTTCTCATACAAGATGTTTTCCAGCTCTGTCTTTTTGCTGTATCCAGCCTGCTTGCTGTTCACTCCCTCTGCATTCCAGTGCATCATGACAAGTGGCACTCTGGGTTTCTCTTTTTCTGTTTTGTTTTCGTCAGTAGTTCTCCTCCGCCGTCTGCTGACTCCACAAGACGGTCTAGAGGGTCCTCCAGTAGCTGAGGGTGGGCTCTGTCGAGGCTCAGAGCCCGGCACTGCACCTGCCTGGTGGAGCTCCACAGGGCGAGCACCAGTACGAGATTTATTTGACGGTGTACTCTCCATAGAAAAAAAAAGCGAGTTGCGTGATACTGTGGTTTCCGGTGCGCCTTCTGGCCCAGTATCTACGACTTTAGCACCTGTTCAACGGGAGAGTGGGCTCATCCCTAATCTGTTTATGTTCCCAGTAGTAGACTATTCGCAAGCAGCCTGGGGGTGTCACTGCTCTGCGCGGACCTTGTTTACCGAGGCGGCGTCCGAGCTCGTATGGTGAAAATATGGTTGCATTATCTTCAAAATAGCCCTGTCTTTCCCGTGGCTTTTCTGCCATCCTGCAACTTTGAGCTAGGGAGTTCTGAGCTCCAGTCTCTCTCCCAGGCGCTTTATCCCGGCCTGGCACGCCTACCGAGGACCCCACTCCTGGTTCTACGTTAGCAGTTGCGGATAGGTGGGGCAGCACACTGTGCATTCCCCGTCATCCAGGGGGGCTCTCCAACTATGCAGAGCTTGCACAATGCTGTGCTCTGGTTCTGGGCTCTCCCAAGGAATCCTCACGTCCTGCACAGAGCCACTTCCCGATACCCACCACCTGTCTTCTCTCCATTGTAGAAATCTCCTGCATGCGGGGTGCGGCCATCCAGTCAAGAGCCAGTATTAAGTCTGGTGCCCAAGTGATCCCCCCAAGTTTAGTGTGCAATGCTGGGTTCTCAACATGCTGCAACACAGGGGGGATTGTGATGCTCAGCCATCTCTCTCTCAACTCTGCACCGATAAGTGACATGGGGACTTAACTGTGGCCTCAGTACTGGGAGGCCCCGTTTCCCGGGTACACCACACAACAGCCAATTGAGGCAAACGGTCGTCGTGGGTCGCAGAACTGGCAGCAAATTTCAGCATTCTGCAATATTTTATGGGGCCCCCTTAACCACGGGGCCTCCAAGCTGCAGGGTATGCCACAGCCTAACAACGCCCACTGCACTCTTGCGCAAACATTGATTTTTCTTCCATTGGAACATACCAACAATAAAAATAAAGGTATGGAAATGGAATTTCTTGGTTGCAAAAACTTAGTAGTGTTACTGTTTTTTATATTTTGAGTTTTACCAATATTATTGTCCCTCTCTGGGAATGGTAATATTATTAGTTCCCAGGCGATACCCCGCGCCCTGCCGAATAACTAAACTCCAATTATGTAAAACTTGAAAGAGGGCGAAGGTCCCGGGAGCTGAATCTCTACAAGGAAACTCTCGACCAATTACATGAGAGCTCACGTTTCACACGAGTCACCCGATAAATCGACGAGAATAAATGATTGTGTTCAATTTGACATGAGTTATGTTTAATAAGAGAACGGTCATTTGTCATTGTCATGCCCCACGGGTTAAATTTGTCCTAGAGACAATAACCTAATTACTCTGAAAGATATGGAACAATTTCAGGACGGACGAAACTTCTTTTTTTGTTTTTTTTTTTAAATTCTGCATGCTCTCATGGCGTGTACCAGCGGCTATATTGAACGAAAAGGCCAATGTGAGACATCAGCAGCATCACCAGTAGAAGAAAAAGAACGAAAAAGCAGAAGCCGCAGATAACGATGGAAATGCAGATAAGGAGGCGCTGTATATAAATATATAATACACAATTAATAACAGCTGATAGAGAAGAAATATGTTAGAATACACGTGGGCTATTATCGTAGTGATAAAGCGGGGTTGTGGGCATTTGTTTTTGTTAATACAAAATAAGGTACCCGTTCAACTTAATCATCATCATCATTTCCCTTTCTGCTTCTTAGGAGCAGGGAGCTATAACTGTAGCAAACCCTCTTGCAGGAAGCCTTCATGTGGTCTTGAAGTAGTGGTTTTCTCTAGTGATTTGTTTGACAATGTTCCCACCCCGCCCCAGCTCCATGAGGCACAACCTCTTATCTGTAGCCTCTGACGATGTGCCGCGAGGACCAATCATCCTACCCCCCTCCCCTCCCCCCCCCCCCCCCCCCCCCCCCCCCCCCCCCCCCCCCAGGAACTACAAAGTACGTTATATTATAATTAAATAATCATGACAAAATAAAACACAGAATAACAAAACTAAGGTCAAATAATAATTTTGTTAAAACGTGTACCAAGATCATAGATGAATCAGCTGCTGATCTTTACAGATTATACTTTGCAGTTGTCAGTATAGCTATACGTCTACATGTCCCAGCATGCAGCGCTAAGAACAGAAATCACATAGCGTGTATGACAGGCTAGGGGTATAGAACTAAAAATGTTCACAATGTACGAGGCCCAAAGACATTCCACCAAGCAAAATCATACATAAGCCATATACAATAACAAACTTTGTATACCTCATGTGGCTGTTGAACGGTGTACATTTATTCGAGAGTTTAAAATATAAGTAAATTAAAAAGAAGTGACAAATGAAGGAAAAATGAGAGACAGATTTGGATTGTTCTGCTATTTTGACTTTAAAAAATATTGTCTTGGATACTTAAAGGTAGAGGTGGTGGCATAACAGTCACTGTAGGGGAGTGAAGTGTTAGAGACTTCACTATACTAGGTTCAGCTTTATAAGGTGGGGCAACTAGTTCCCTTCCTCGCTGATTTTGCCTTCCCTAACTCAAAGCAGAGTCGGGTACCCAATTACAGCAGTATCGACTGGAACAAGACGCTACCAGGTATTGAACCAGGAATCCCGTAACTGTGCCACGAGACACAAGCGCTCTAACCTCTCTGCCAGTCCAACGATTCTTGGTTACTTAGTTCAGAAATTAAGAGATTCAGTCTAACACAGGATGACCAGGCCTTTTAGAGAGACAGTGTTTTGGGCTTTTTTTTTTATTTATTAAAACCAAAAAAAAAAAAAAATCCAAACAACTTGGATTGGTATACCCTCGTGTAGCTCTCGGTGGTTTATGAAGAAATCAAGAAAGAATATGACTTGTACACCCTCAGGCATGTCGTATAGGGCAAATAATATGAGGCTGTGTATAATGCTGGCTGACTCATCCTGTAAAACGAATTGCACAGAAACCGTCGCTGCCAGAGCATATGAATACTTGGTGTAGGCTTCTTGCAAGGGGACCAAATGTAGTGGTTAGTCCTATATTTTGTAAGGAGTGCAAAGAAAAATGATGGTGATGATAATGATGATGATGATGATTATACTGATCTGAGCTGGCTAATATGAATTTAAAATATATGCACAATAGTGCACTTAATTTAGATCACGATCATTTTCTCATATTTCTCTTATGCTGAATTCTGCTTTTGTTCTGTTTGTTTGTTAAGTGAAGCCAAGTTGCAGAAGTATGTCCTATTGTTAAAAGTCTGTCCTTTTGCTATTAAAACGAACTGGAACATGAAGTTCTTAAATAAACTAAACATTAGATTGGTATTTGGGTATATTTTTTTTTTTATTAAAAAAAGCTAAAATAAAATAAATAAATAAACCCAGTATTCTCACGCACGCAAGCTTAACTGGAAGAATCCACGAGAATGTCTGCAAAGGTTGTCATCAACAATCCGCCAACCCTTCCCATTCTCCCTCCATCTGCTGGCCACTGGCGACACGTGCGGAAGCTTCCTCACAGGCAAAACACATTTAGACTGACTTGAGGTGGCGGCCAACGACAACTAAGCACGTGACTTTTAAGATGGGTTGCAGAAAAATAGTTCGAGTCTTCATTAAGTTAACTGGAGATATATATTTGCAACCTACAAGACAATTCAAATTTTCGGAAAAGTCCTTTTTCGTTGATTTACAAATGGTCAATAAATAAATATGCAGAATAAAAGCAAGTGGCTGACTGAAGTAAGCGTGTGTCTGAAATTCTGAAAGGAACTTTTTTGAAAGAAGACTAACTATTTTCCTAACTGACCAGTCTCTTCTTTTATTTATTTATTTGTTTTTTTAATGATCTTCTTTTGTTACACAACGCTAGTTCACACGTTTATTTGGAGTGTACTCTGTTTTGTTACACAACGCTAGTTCACACGTTTATTTGGAGTGTACTCTGTTTTTGGTTGCATATCAAATGAAAGTCACGGAAATGCACAATGGTGTGCCAAGATTGCATTGAGCCATAAAGGCAACAGTACTTAGACATTTACATTACCTCAGTTTTTCTGTTGTTGTTGTTGTTGGGTTTTTTTTGTGTGCATTTGTTTTTTTAAAGTTCTCATAAGTATTGTTGCAGACATTATTAACTGGGGTGCAAAGAAAGTAATGTCCCGTGTAGTTTGGGGGGAAATCTATTATGAGACAAAACGAAGAATAGTACTACTACAATCTCAATAAGTAACCTCAATAAATAACCTCAATAAGTAACCTCAATAAGTAACCTCAATAAGTAACCTCAATAAGTAACCTCAATAAGTAACCTCATCATGTTAAACCAAATCGCTACAGAAAACTACTGCTGGAAGAGCATGAGAATGCTTTGTGCAGGCTTGCTGCAATGGTGGGTACATGCTCCGTAGGAAGCGAACAGGAAAACGATGATAATTATGATGATTGTGGTTGTCAAGATAATGATGTTGATGAAAATGATGACAGGAAGGAATGAGAAGTTTTAGGAAGAAATTCTATAAATGTAGCATGTGGTTTAACACAGGTAAGATATCTGACTGGATGTTCCTTTTTCCTTTGGTTTTCTTAAGGAGCATGGAGAGCTATTCCACCCAACTGAGTACTACTTGCAGGAAGCCTGCACCAAGCGAGTATGTATGCGCTCTTGTAAGCTGTATTTGTTTTCTAAGGCAATTTTGTTTTAGAAAAATGAGTTTGTCCGCCCCTTGCACGGTATGACGGAGAGAGCGATGAGCCTATTCTTTCTTTGTCTTAAAGTCTACTCAGAGACCCTTGAAACTTACGTGGGCGGGCTGTAGTCCTAAATCGTGGATGTGCTGTAGTCTCAATCGTGTTGATGTGCTGTAGTCTAAATCGTGGATGTGCTGTAGTCTAAATCGTGGATGTGCTGTAGTCTAAATCGTGGATGTCTGTAGATCTAAATCGTGGATGTGCTGTAGTCTATATAGTGGGTGTGCTTTAGTCCTAAATCGTGGTGTGCTAAAAGTAGTCTAAAATCGTGGGTGTGCTGTAGTCTAAATCGTGTTTGTGCTGTAGTCTAAATCGGGTGGTGCTGTAGTCTATATCGTGGTTTGCTGTAGTCTAAATCGTGGGTAGTGCTGTAGTCTAAATCGTGGTGTGTGCTGTAGTCTAAATCGTGGTGGTGTGCTGTAGTCTAAATCGTGGGGTGTGCTGTAGTCTAAAATCGTGGGGTGAGTGCTGAGTCTAAAATCGTGGGGTGTTGCTGTAGTCTAAATCGTGAGTAGTATAAATCGTGGGTTGTGCTGTAGACTAAATCTTGGTGTGCTGTAGTCTACATCGTGGATGTGCTGTAGTCTAAATCGTGGGTTTTCTCCTTGTCTGTAGTCTACCATCGTGGGTGTCCTGTAGTCTAAATCCGTCGGTTGCTGTATCCCGTCGGTTGCTGTGTAGTCTATTTTAAATCATGATGTGCTGTAGTCTAAATCGTGTGTGCTGCGTCTATAAACGTGTCCTGTAGTCTAAATCGTGTGCTGTAGTTTAAAATCGTGAGTGTGCTGTAGTCTAAATCGAAACTCATGTGGGGTGTTGACTGCAGTCTAGATCTGCAGTAATCTAAATTGGGGTGTGCTGTAGTCTAAATCGTGGGTGTGCTGTAGCTCTAAATCGTGGGTGTGACTGTTACCTGTTTCTAAATCGTAAATGTGCTGTCGTTTTACATTCCTAGAGGTGCTCAGAGTAATGTCTAAATCGTTGGGTGTGCTGTAGTCCAAATCGTGGTGCGTGTGTGTCTGTATAGTCTAAATCTTGATGTGTCTGTAGTCTAAATCGTTTGGTGGTCTGCTGTAGTTTAAAATCGACGATCGTAGGGTGTGCTGTAGTCCTTAAATCTGTGGGGTGTGCTTTAGTCTAAATTATGAGGGTGTTGCTTGTAGTCTAAAAACGTGGGGGGTTTTGCTGTAGGTCCTAAAAAACGTGGGGTGTGCTGTAGATCTCTAAATCGAAAAAATCGAGTGGAGATGTGCAGTAGTCCTAAATCGTCGGAAGTCGATCTATTGGGGCGCGAGGATGGTGGACGGGGAATGGACTTGGGGTGTTTGGGGGTGGGCAGGGGGGTGG
>JAMPIV010019339.1:0-114621 GCA_024509875.1 Oreohelix idahoensis
AATTTAAAAATAAAACTATAACGTTAGACAAACCAGCGAAACGTTTTTGTTGATAACGGTGTAGCGAACAAAATATCGACTAGAAATAATTGCTAAATAATGTCTGACGTAGATTTCTTTGATGTTTTCTGCTGCTCGCAGAATTATAGAGCTTCATTTGTTTCTCTTTACAAGGAAGGATTAACCTGTCAGTCTTAAAGCGAGGTTCTAATCCTGATGTGGATTTTACACTGTATTAATGTTTTAATGGATTGTTTGAACTCCCTTATACTATTTTAAAAATGTTTTGTCATTAAAGAAATGGCGACATGATCGCTGTGTGTCTGTGGATAGCAAAGTCTGAAATTTGTTTTTTTAACATCATCTTCATCATCCTTTTCTCTCCTTACAGAGCAAGGGCCACCACTGCAGCTGGTCACCTTGCAGGAAGAATGCACAAAGCACTCACATGCTCTCGGAGCGATGGTTTCTGTAGCATTTTATTTTGCATAATGAGGTTGTCTGCTGCATGCACAACCTTGAACTACTAGTGTCAAAGCCCGCCATAAGACGGCAATTAAAGTCAAAAGCACCAATACCTAACGGCAATTTTACTTATTCAATAGTATTTTTAAAAACCACTGTTGTCACCGAGAGACCTACACTAGCATTATTTGTGCTATTGTGAGAATGAGATAAACAGTTAGGACAGCTCACAAAGAAAAAAATAATGAATGAAAATAATAATAAATTGCTACTGACAACAGTTCAAAGTAACAGCTCACGTTTGCTAAAAGTGAGTGATCATCTAGAGACGTAAATAGAATGTTCGAGAACAGCGAAGACTGACCAATAAATTTAATCCAAAAGATTTGGGTGAACGAATCAGAGAGTGGCAAAGAAACACACCACGCTGAGATGACCAGAGGTCATTAGTTAGTTAGTTGGAGATTAGTTAGTGGGAGGGTGTGCTGAGAAGTTTCGAGCAGCTGTGCGGACAGGTTGTATGTCTGTGGTTTTACAGACTGGCTCTTATGAGTATATACGTATGTCCAGCTACCTTAAGCAAGTGTTAATCTATCGGAAGATAGATATTGATTCTGTGGTTTACAGATAGTGTTTATTTCTATAGGAGATCAGCGATTACGCTCTCTCGTAAGTATCTGATTTTGAATACATTATGCAGATTCTTGTTTCCAGGAATGTTTTATAGAGGCATGATTTGCCAGTTCGCTATGAGAACTCTATGACTATGTATAAAGGAAACGGAAGGCTATGAATATATAAAGGAAACTGAATATTATTGAGGAGCAACACCAAGTAAAGGTTGATCCACGAGGACTTTAAGTATAGTTGATCTATCAAGAGATAGATATTACTTCTAAGAAACAGTGAGTGTTTATTTCCACATGAGAACCGCAATTATGCTTTCACTTGTAAGTATCTGACTGTGAGTATACATTATGCATAAGTTAGAGTCTTGTTTCCAGGAATGTTTTGTTATTTTACCATCTTGTCCATAATTTGATTACTCCTTTAAATGTTCTGTTTTCCGAGACATTTTGTATTTTCTTTTTCTTTCCTTTTCTACCTTTGTGGCCAAACTTTCTCACCCTCTCAAACCCCACCCGAGGTTGTTTACGCTGGCCAGCTGCGGTCAGCTAACGCTAGACGTAATGTTATCTACACGCACCTGTTCGACCAGAGAAACATTTCTCGGGTCCGCTTTAAGTGTTAGAACGAGCCAAGACGGTTTCTGTGAAAGAAACGGTTCGTTAGCGGCGGGTACCCTCTGTGGTCCCAACAGGGGAATTTCTCTGGTCGCTTTAAAACGTTTGATGACGAGCGGCGGGTACCCTTTGAGGCCTGGGGAACTTTCGCACGATTTCTTTTGTCTTCTCTAGATTACGTCTTTCGCCGAACTTCTGTAGAAATACGCACGCCAGGTGTTCGGGGGGAGCGTCCCTTGTAATCTATAAGAGTAGACTGGTTTTAATAGACAAAGACATTCGTAAATTTTCCTGGCCCGAGATAGACCATTATGGAAATAAGGCAAACATTAACACAGAACTAAATGTTTTTCGCCTATTTCTTGGCATTTTTCGGGGTGAGTTGACATATCTTATAAATATGATATATTCATGTTAGCTTTTATATATATCTGTTAGGGAAGTGAATTTATTTCTGAGGACTTCTCCTAGTAATTTATTCAGTGATAAGGTAGCGCTGTCTACGGCCTATTAAGTGGTGCTTACACTGTTACGGTTTATCATGGGTTAAATGTTAAACTTACAATAACAGATATTAGGCGTAGAATCAGTCCACGAATGCTTACCATTGGGTTAAGAGTCAGCAAAAATTAACTGTCATTTCTGTAAGATAATGTCAGGTGTGGATTGTTCACTTTAAAACGGAATAGTGAGATGCAGGTAATAACTCTGGATTATAGGAGATAGTCACTTATTCCTTTTGATAGATATTTCTAGTGGCAAGGGAGGATCATTTTATGCTTACTTGTGTGGCTAGGCACTAGTCTATAACTTTCACGGAAAGCAGTCACCAGGCATAGATATAATTATATCGTATGATCTAGCCACAACTGTATTATTATAGCAAGAACATTGCATTTTCTTTGTACTCATTTTGTGGAAATGCTAATATATTTCCCAAAGGGGACATACGATTTATTTGTGTAATGTCAAATGCTGTAATCGGTTTATGTAAATTCATTTAATGTTGTAAGATGAATAAGCATATTAATTTAACTGTAACTACATGTTAGGTTTCCTGTATGTTGAGATTGGGAGAAGAGGAGTAGATTTTGCTGTCAGAATATTTAATGACAGTTACATGGGTGTGCAAAAGATATTAAGCCTATATGCGGGCGCGTGTTGATAATTGATATTTTTAAGGAACAGGAGACATGGTTAAAGACAGCCCTAAACTATCATAGCAATAACTACAATAAATTTAATCCCATAGTGGAGCGAAACTTTCTGTATAAAGTTAGATTGATTTTAGCGTTGCTTGAAGTTAAAAGGTGTCTCTTTTGGGTCTCAGTTCCAGGGGGACCGACTCGCGAGAGCAGATTCCAGTCAGGCGAAGAACGAAATATTCTCTTCGATCTAGAGGGTTCTGAATACCGCTAGCGTCACGAATCGTCACACCCCGTTCCTGAATCAAAACCCCTTTTTGTCAACGCCAAGTTAAGCTCACGCAGTGCAACGGAGCCAACGCTAAATCTGGAATCGCCAAACGCAGTAGTAGTTCTCTACTCGCCTATTGGATTACCAGCCAGAGCATTGCGGCTTCCAGAATATCAAACCCGCTCAGCATGCCTATAGCAGAATTCCATATCACCCGCCTTTGTTGTGCCTAAACGGGGCACTCAGCAAACCACAGCCAAACCAGTTTAAACAGGATTTATACCAAGTACGAAAGCCGATTCTAGCGCCGGATAAGCGCGCAAGGGACAATTTGTCCTCAAGTGACTTCGTCCTGTGTATTTATTCCTGGATATATTAAAACCTCGCACTTAGGAGCGGCCAGCAAAGATATACAGCGTCTTCCAGCCCCTCACGCAAATTAGTGTCACCAAAGATAGCGCCTACATTGGATTTACAGGTCAAGTCCATCATCCATGGAGTATATCTTTACGTAAAGACATTGGAGCTATCCCATTTGGTCCCACGAAAGCGGACGGACATGCTGTCGCTCAGTTTGTTTATTTGGTCAGCAGGAGATAGACAGTCTTCCAGTCCCATCGCGAAATCAGGGGTGCCACCAACAATAGCGACTACAGTGGATTTATACAGGTCAAGTCCATCACCCATGGAGTATATCTTTACGTAAAAAAGACACTGTCTGAAGCATTGTACTTGGTCCCACGAAAACCGACAGACTGGCAGACAGTTTATTTATTTCTCTTTGTGTTCTACAGGTTTTATGAATGGTGATCTGTGTGTGTGATTGTTGGTGTATATGATTATCGATGAATATTTGATTATTGATGAAATTTTATGTTGTTGTGATGATATGCATTAATTCCATGCTTTTTCTTCTTTAATAAATTTTACACATTTATTAATGCGCTGTTCACGACCTTTCCATCCATATTTGTATTTTTAGCTCTTTACTATAATCTCTATGTATGATAAGAGAAAAGAGAGAGAGCAGGAGATGCTTAGACAGTAAAGTGAGTTGAGGCCTGGAGAGAGAGATCATTTGAATAAATCTTCTTCCAGGTTGTCTCAAGTCCATCTCCTATTTACACCTTATCTAAAGTGTAATCTATAACTCTGTCAGTCCACTATCCCTTGTCGATTTCACTACAGTTGTCCAACTCGACAAATACTCTACACTCTAACTCAACCACGACAATTGGGAGCCCGTCCGAGATTCTAGAACCCATCTAGTACGACATTTAATATGTGCTCGATCCGAGGATGAATCTCTCACAAGATTCTATCTGGATTCTTAGAGTTTAGTGTTCGGCAGATTATAGGAATTTCTTTCCCCTAGACATATCGAACTATTTCTTTTGGAGGAAGTCTGAACAGCGTTTTTTTCTCCACAGCAATCATAAATATTAAGTTACATTTATTGTTCATGCTACACATGAGACAGCTGGTAAAGGTTGATGGTATCACTGCTGAGTTTTTGGTTGACAAATCTGACGACTATTGTTGTAAAAGTCAGAAAAAATTTTTTTTTTAAGGGTTAATATTTTTTCAGGAGTAGCTCTTTAATCAAAGATAAGAAGCTACAGATAGTCAGTTACTAGCTTGCATTTGTACCAAGGGAGGGTGTTCATTCGGATGATAGCAACCAATCCTCTCAATAGCGTAGTACTGACAGAACTGGGGTGAAGTGATAGTAAGTTTTACATCACTTACATTTTTTGGAGTTTTTTGGGTTTTTGCTTGTCGATCAGAGTAGCTACAAACTTTCTTGTTTTTTAAAGTTCCCAGGCTAGTCTAGATTTTATTGATTATTAAGTTAATCAGCACGTAGTGGACTAGGTAACTAAGATCTCTAGGTTCTATCCTTCTATAGTGTTTGCTCACCCTGATATAATGGCCGATCTAGATAAAGTGCATAGGATTGCCCTCGAGGTAGCTAAGTACATGGAGTACAAGGATAGCGAAATCCAGCCCTTTCTAGAATTTGCAGTAAGCCTGCAGGATCAATACGAGGTAGACAATTGGTTTGACAGCCGTTTAATCTTAGCATGGTCCTGTAAACAAACTGGGGAGAGTGAAGCATTCACCCGACAGTATGTAGAAGAAGTGATAGAAGACGAGAAGCAAAGGGAAAAGCAAAAACAAGAGCGGGACAAGCAATGGGAAATAGAGCGCCAAGAAAGGGACAGAGAAAGACAAGAAAGGGACAGGCTACACCAAATCAGAATGAATGAACTGGATAGCCAAATTCGGAGGGTGGAAACAGATACTAAATGTAGTCACTCTACTTCCCCTTCTACTGTGCCCTTAACGGTCAACGCCCCTGCAAACCTTGCGCCCATGAAAGAAAACTTGCCTGCTAAAACCGAACCCCAACTCCAGAAAATTGACTTTCCTTTGGACTTGGATCCGAAGCCCGAACAAGGAAAGAATTTACGTCGGGATAGCAGACCTAAGGCCACGGGGAAAATTACGCAACGTTCCCAGGCATGGAAACTGCTCAAAGGTGAGAGAGGTGCTAACAAGCATTGTAATACGGATTGTTCCCGTCTGGCAAGCGGCGAACCCCGAGCCTCTCACGCTCCAGACCGAGCAGCACCTAACCGACACGTGACGTCGAGAAAAGGGAGCCACACCCTATCACGTTATATTTCGCAAGATTCCCGGCCGGACAGCGAAAAACCATATGCAGAGGCGCATCCCTCCAACTCAGCGATCGTAGAATGGAGGCGCCGCTCCTCTTATCACCCTGAGCTTAAAAGGTGCAAGAATAAGTCGCCTGCTAAAAGGGTTAAACTTTCCAAACCGTTCCAAGGAACTTTGGAAAAACACACCGAGAGTTTTCTCTCGGGCACTTCGCGATCAAACGGGATCTCAAACCGTCCAGTCTTTTGCATGCAGTCTGCGGGGCCTGTCAACCAGGAAGTGGATCTCGCATTGCAGGACAAAGTTCAACTGACGCCAGTAACTTCCTCAGGGGAGGGCAAAGTTGACGTTTATGATGGACACAGGGTTCCAGGCGAAGGGATCCCTGGTATTCCATTTGAGTCTCTCACACTTCTCAGGGCAGAAGACAGTGAGAAAAGCTGCCTTACTACTGTACAAGGAGCCATTGTTGAGAGCCTTGGCTCACGTCATGCTAGTAATGGTAAAGCGACTCAACAAGCTCTGCAACTCGCAGATATTACCTATCTGTCTTCACGGATAGAAGCTACGGAGATCCGTTATGATTTAGTAGAACCCCAGAATGCGATCGATTACTCTTTGCTTCAGGCAGCAGAGTTTTCTCATTCAAATCGCATTATTCCAGTGGTCTCAACCCCACTGATGGACAGCAAAGTAGTCGCCTCCGCCAGGCCATTACAGAACAACTTGATCATTTCCGTTGACCAAGCCAGAGTTGTGACTGGCAAGGCAAGGAAAGCTCCAGACCCGCCTTTAGACGGCACAGGTCTGAAGATTGATCAATGCTCCCGCCGAAACAGCGGAGTAGGTGTGGAGAGGCAGAAGGAAAATGCTAGTATTTCTTCGGCCAACGAACGGCTTTATTTACCAACTAGGGTTATACGCGCGCGAAAAGTCCCTATAGACTGCAGCTATACAGGGTTATTCAAGTCCGCGACAGGTAAACCCATAACGGAAATTAAACAGCCCGAGTCCAGCAACGATTACACTGCATGTAACAGGCGGATTATCTACGCAGTGGCCAGTGAGTTCAGGCGGGGCCGAAACTCACAACAGGTGCGGATAATTTTCCGGACCATAAACAGGCACAGCGAATTGCGGAAGCAAGGTCAGGTTCACACGGAAACGGAAGGCGTCAGTGCCGACTGGCCTCGCAAAATCCCATTCGCTGAACGTCTATTAGACAGAGGGAAGAAAAGAAATGAACTCGGAGCTAGTCATACAGACAGACAGAAATTGGAAACGTATTTGGTTTTATGAGTATAGGATGTTCCAATGACAGGTAACAAAAGACGATGGAAAAGATAAATTACTGTCATTTTTGTCCGTATTCCTCGAACTTTAAAAGGGGGGGGGGCACTTGTCACGTGAAAGATAATTTATTTTACCATCTTGTCCATAATTTGATTACTCCTTTAAATGTTCTGTTTTCCGAGACATTTTGTATTTTCTTTTTCTTTCCTTTTCTACCTTTGTGGCCAAACTTTCTCACCCTCTCAAACCCCACCCGAGGTTGTTTACGCTGGCCAGCTGCGGTCAGCTAACGCTAGACGTAATGTTATCTACACGCACCTGTTCGACCAGAGAAACATTTCTCGGGTCCGCTTTAAGTGTTAGAACGAGCCAAGACGGTTTCTGTGAAAGAAACGGTTCGTTAGCGGCGGGTACCCTCTGTGGTCCCAACAGGGGAATTTCTCTGGTCGCTTTAAAACGTTTGATGACGAGCGGCGGGTACCCTTTGAGGCCTGGGGAACTTTCGCACGATTTCTTTTGTCTTCTCTAGATTACGTCTTTCGCCGAACTTCTGTAGAAATACGCACGCCAGGTGTTCGGGGGGAGCGTCCCTTGTAATCTATAAGAGTAGACTGGTTTTAATAGACAAAGACATTCGTAAATTTTCCTGGCCCGAGATAGACCATTATGGAAATAAGGCAAACATTAACACAGAACTAAATGTTTTTCGCCTATTTCTTGGCATTTTTCGGGGTGAGTTGACATATCTTATAAATATGATATATTCATGTTAGCTTTTATATATATCTGTTAGGGAAGTGAATTTATTTCTGAGGACTTCTCCTAGTAATTTATTCAGTGATAAGGTAGCGCTGTCTACGGCCTATTAAGTGGTGCTTACACTGTTACGGTTTATCATGGGTTAAATGTTAAACTTACAATAACAGATATTAGGCGTAGAATCAGTCCACGAATGCTTACCATTGGGTTAAGAGTCAGCAAAATTAACTGTCATTTCTGTAAGATAATGTCAGGTGTGGATTGTTCACTTTAAAACGGAATAGTGAGATGCAGGTAATAACTCTGGATTATAGGAGATAGTCACTTATTCCTTTTGATAGATATTTCTAGTGGCAAGGGAGGATCATTTTATGCTTACTTGTGTGGCTAGGCACTAGTCTATAACTTTCACGGAAAGCAGTCACCAGGCATAGATATAATTATATCGTATGATCTAGCCACAACTGTATTATTATAGCAAGAACATTGCATTTTCTTTGTACTCATTTTGTGGAAATGCTAATATATTTCCCAAAGGGGACATACGATTTATTTGTGTAATGTCAAATGCTGTAATCGGTTTATGTAAATTCATTTAATGTTGTAAGATGAATAAGCATATTAATTTAACTGTAACTACATGTTAGGTTTCCTGTATGTTGAGATTGGGAGAAGAGGAGTAGATTTTGCTGTCAGAATATTTAATGACAGTTACATGGGTGTGCAAAAGATATTAAGCCTATGCGGGCGCGTGTTGATAATTGATATTTTTAAGGAACAGGAGACATGGTTAAAGACAGCCCTAAACTATCATAGCAATAACTACAATAAATTTAATCCCATAGTGGAGCGAAACTTTCTGTATAAAGTTAGATTGATTTTAGCGTTGCTTGAAGTTAAAAGGTGTCTCTTTTGGGTCTCAGTTCCAGGGGGACCGACTCGCGAGAGCAGATTCCAGTCAGGCGAAGAACGAAATATTCTCTTCGATCTAGAGGGTTCTGAATACCGCTAGCGTCACGAATCGTCACACCCCGTTCCTGAATCAAAACCCCTTTTTTGTCAACGCCAAGTTAAGCTCACGCAGTGCAACGGAGCCAACGCTAAATCTGGAATCGCCAAACGCAGTAGTAGTTCTCTACTCGCCTATTGGATTACCAGCCAGAGCATTGCGGCTTCCAGAATATCAAACCCGCTCAGCATGCCTATAGCAGAATTCCATATCACCCGCCTTTGTTGTGCCTAAACGGGGCACTCAGCAAACCACAGCCAAACCAGTTTAAACAGGATTTTATACCAAGTACGAAAGCCGATTCTAGCGCCGGATAAGCGCGCAAGGGACAATTTGTCCTCAAGTGACTTCGTCCTGTGTATTTATTCCTGGATATATTAAAACCTCGCACTTAGGAGCGGCCAGCAAAGATATACAGCGTCTTCCAGCCCCTCACGCAAATTAGTGTCACCAAAGATAGCGCCTACATTGGATTTACAGGTCAAGTCCATCATCCATGGAGTATATCTTTACGTAAAGACATTGGAGCTATCCCATTTGGTCCCACGAAAGCGGACGGACATGCTGTCGCTCAGTTTGTTTATTTGGTCAGCAGGAGATAGACAGTCTTCCAGTCCCATCGCGAAATCAGGGGTGCCACCAACAATAGCGACTACAGTGGATTTATACAGGTCAAGTCCATCACCCATGGAGTATATCTTTACGTAAAAAAAAGACACTGTCTGAAGCATTGTACTTGGTCCCACGAAAACCGACAGACTGGCAGACAGTTTATTTATTTCTCTTTGTGTTCTACAGGTTTTATGAATGGTGATCTGTGTGTGTGATTGTTGGTGTATATGATTATCGATGAATATTTGATTATTGATGAAATTTTATGTTGTTGTGATGATATGCATTAATTCCATGCTTTTTCTTCTTTAATAAATTTTACACATTTATTAATGCGCTGTTCACGACCTTTCCATCCATATTTGTATTTTTAGCTCTTTACTATAATCTCTATGTATGATAAGAGAAAAGAGAGAGAGCAGGAGATGCTTAGACAGTAAAGTGAGTTGAGGCCTGGAGAGAGAGATCATTTGAATAAATCTTCTTCCAGGTTGTCTCAAGTCCATCTCCTATTTACACCTTATCTAAAGTGTAATCTATAACTCTGTCAGTCCACTATCCCTTGTCGATTTCACTACAGTTGTCCAACTCGACAAATACTCTACACTCTAACATTCAAGAATCCAATTTATTATTATGTGCGTGCTCCATTATTTGAATTACTTGCCATGCTTGTTAACAGTATTGTGTTATTAAAAGTTTTAAAGGATCAGCATGAATTTGATTTCATCCTTAAATGTTGCTGAACGTATGCCATTATTGTTTACACTACCACTATATGAGAAGTCACTATAACATCAAAGAAGGAACTGAACGAACCTGGGATATTAAAAAGGATAGTAGTATCATCCAAGAATGACCACCTCTGGCGGAGTTGACCAGTAATAAAATTAACTTGAACTTGGAAGATAAAGGAATAACTGTACTACTACTACCTTTACACACAACTGTATTATATATACGTATATTGTAACAACACACCACCACCGGTTACACTGTATATCACCACAGTACACGAACTACGTAGCAGCAGCGAGGATCCCAATGCGTGTATACGGGATCACACATTCTATAAATATATTTGTGTGCACACCATCATTTGCGCATTCTTCTTTGGTAAGTGTTACTATTTCCGGGAGAGTACATTTAAGGGAAACAATACAATTAATGTCTAACTTTCAACCAAAGTTGCATCCCTTAGCGTTACGCACTGACAGAAAAAGCTGGGATTTTATATATAGGATTCGTCATGTTCGACTTGCATGAGGGAGCTGTAGTGTTATTCTGTCTTTGTCTCATCAGAGATACCCGGTAACTACAAGGGGGAAACTGTGGGGTTAGTGATTCAGATGGTAAGATGGTACCTAGAGTGGACGTTGGGGTTGAAAGTGGAAGATTGGTTTTCACTTGTGAGTTGGGGTTTCAAGACTGACAGAATATTTAGTGAGAGAGATTTGGTTTGAAAGTCTTAAATAAGATTTCATAGTGTGGGTTTGAAGATTGACAGACGGGGTTTAGACTAGGGTGGCCATATTGTTCAACACAAAAAGGAGGACAAATGCCATTTTTGGGTCATTAAAAAGGAGGACAATGCCGGACAATATTTTTAAAAAGTAGGCCGAAAAGTAGGACATCTTTATTCAATAACTACAAGACGCTGAAACATCTTTTTTTTTTACATTCAAACAGTAAGCTAATAAAATCACATTGATTTTGTGTCTACTTACATTTTTCTGATGATAAAATCTTCAACAAAGTTGGGCTACGTTTTAAACATGCATAGAAATCAGAGCATGAAAGCTCTTTGAAATTGTACTGCACAAGTAGAGTGCCTTTAAGTGAATCTTTCCTTCAGTGCTTCCAAAGCTGCTTCAGTAGAATGCTGTGCAATCACAGAAATGATCATAGCAGCTGTTTTTGTTTTGGCACATGAGAATTTGCTGGCAATTTCTGAATCGTGGAAAACATTCTTGAGTAACACTGAAGTACAATCCATTGATCTGTAAGAGTTGTGGTGTTTTACAGTATGAAAAGTAAAAGCATCCTCGGCCGCGGCAACTTCTAAACTTTCCTCGCTTATTTCTTTAGTTAAAAATGTCAGTTTTGATTGCAAACATTCAGACGCAAGTGCTTTCTTGTGCTTTTCTGTTTCTATATGTTTTTGTTTTAAATCAGCTGCACCTTTATTTGCTACTGATACAAATGTGCCGCCTCTGCATACAAGACATTCTGCTTCATACTCTTGTCGACCACTGGAAAAGCACTGAAATTTTAGTTTCAATTCATCCGTGAACACACACTTCCGTTTTGGCATTTTGAGCGGGTATCTGTAACATAAATTTAATATAATGCCATTAATCAATGGTACATTCGATGTTAAAGTTAAAATTATTTGTAAAATGCAACAGACGGAGTTTTAATTTTAACAAACCCATTACTATACTAGTTACTACTCGTGTATTTTTTTATAATAAACAAATTGCAATAAATATAAAAGCAGTACGAACTAAGGTTAATATTATTTGCAATAGACTCCGAAGTTATAAGTGACTAAAGTCAGCCGTTTTGTCTGTTAAATATTCCCTTAACAAATGCCAATAAACCTAAACATCGTTTAACCTGGGTTAAAATATGATAGTACTCTATCGAACTATCGAACAACATGACAACTTACGGTAGTGTTGTTGGCAATTTGCACGATCCGTCGATTTTGCGGAACAAAAATTCTTAATTCTGACAGAATTTCTGTACTCAGAAATCGGATTCCAGGAAAATTTTTTCAAAATGGTGTCTTTCACGTTAGTAATTTAGCCAATCACATAAAAGCCGGATATTTCAACATTTAAAAAAAATCCGGCCGGACGCTCAGTTTTGTCACAAAAAGCCGGACAAATCCGGCCAAATCCGGACGTCTGGCCACCCTAGTTTAGACTGACAGATTTGTTATTTCAAGAGTAACGTACGCGTTTTATACCTTGCATGCTTATTATTTCAGGAGCAACAGGCGGGTTTTAGACTGACAGATTTGTCCTTTCAACACCACCTGAAAGGTTCTATTCTGGCAGATTTATTATATCAAGAGCAACTGAAAGTTTTAGACTGGCAGATTTATTATTTCAAGAGCAACTGAAGGGTTCTAGGTGACATTTGTTATTTCATGAGCAACTGAATGATTCTAAACTGACATATTTGTTATTTCAGGAGCAGCTGAAGCGTTCTAAACTGGTAGATTTTTTATTCAGAAGCACATCTTCAATCCAACCTGAAAAGTCTTGTAGGATTAGCTGGAGAAGAGTGGGATGGTCATCAGCAGCTCCAAAACAAAACCATGGTGATATCACGAGAGGGAAGAAGGAATCTTATTATTATGTGAGAACAGGTCCAGGAGCATGTCAACCACTTTAAGTACATTGGAATTGTCATAGCCTGGAAGGGAGGCATGAAAGACGAGTTAGCTACCAGTCTTGACCTATGGATGCGAGTCATGGTCAATGACTTCAACGCACAAAAGCCAGCTTCAAACCTCAGAAATGAAATATCTGAGGAAGGTGGTTCAAGTAACAAGAAGAAACATGGTGCGCAACCAGGCGATACGGCAATGCCTCAAAATCCAGCCCCTGCAAACCCAAGTAGAACAGTCCCAACTACGATAGTTTGGCTATGTCTGCAGAATGGGAGAAGATCGGCTACCAGGACAAATATGGGAAACTAAGAGCCAGGGGTCCAGACCTCCAGGACGACCCAAAGTCCACTGGGAAGACAACATTAGATAATCTCCGAAGGATCGAGGACTAGATTGGAACCAGACCAGGAGGAAGATAGCCGATAGGATATCATGGCTCTCTCACTGGCACACCTCTAGACCCAGGATAGAAGAAGAACGACTAAGTAAGTCAGATCTGTTAATTCTAGAGCAACAAGAGGGATTTAGACTTGGCAGATATTTTAGTTCAAGAGTGCGGTACGCGTTTTAGACTTTACTGACTTGTTATTTCAAAAGTAGCGAACAGGATTTTGGCAGATTTGTTATTTCAAGAGCAATGCACGGATTTTAGACGTGACATATTTGTTTTTTCAAGAGCAACGGATGGCTTTTAGACTTGACAGATATGATATTTCAAGAACAATAGTCGAGATTTAGACTTGACAGATAGGGTTGAGAGTGAGACGATAAATTGTTTTAGAAGAAGACAGAGGACTTCTATAGAGATTTCTGAGTATGAGATTAGGAATTGGGCATGACAAATGTGGTTTTAGTGTCAGATTTTTTATTAAGAATGAGAGATATAGTTTTAGTGTGTGTAATGGGGTTTCAAAAGTTATTGATGGGATTTCGAGTGAGTGATTGGATTTAGGGTGAAAGATGAGCTTTGAATGGGTGACAAATGGTTGTAATGCGAGATACTGGATTTGAGGATGATGTGATTTGACAGTGAGAAAAGAGTCAGATATAAGGTTTGAAAAATAGAAGTGAGGTCTGAGTGTGAGCTGTGCAATTGAAATACGAAAGTATATTTGATGCTATATTTGGTAGTAAGGGGAGGAGTAAGATGTAGAATATGATGACAAGATGGATTTGAAGGTTTGACACAGAGCTATGCTGATTTAAAGTGAAATATGGGCTTGATAGTGACAAGTGGGTTTTGAACTCGGAGTTATGGAAGACAAAATCAGCGAAGAAGGGAACTGATTACCCCACTTCATAATGCTGGACCTAGTGGACTGATCTATCTAAAATTTCACTTTCCTACAGCAGTATCTGCTATTAGATTACTGGTAATAAAATACATACACATATAAGATAACATTATATGGGCACATATAATCTATGTCACATACAAGAAGATACACTTTATGACACGTTGTGTTTAAACACCAAAAACATGCTATAAAAAATGCAATTATAAGGTTATCAGACTGAAAGATATTTTATATTTGGACATGCGCCTTAATATAACCGACCAGGTTAAACGGGACGGACCTCGTAAAAACGAGGAAACATTTTATTTAAAAAAAAGCTTCCTATTAAATCCTGCAAAAACTTTTTTTTTGGTTTTTTTTTTTTTGTTTTTCATTTTCTCAGTTTTGTCTGAAAAGTACATAAGTCAACTCATATAGGCCTCGTTTCGCTACAATGTTTGCCTTTGAAGTAAAGCGGGTGAAAAATTGTTTCACGACATCGATGAATTGTGCCTGATGCAACTGAGGAGTACTGTACATGTATTTGAATTATTTAGACATTTACACTGGTGCAAAGAGTAATCAGTAGAAATGTTTAACCAGTGTGAACTCTTCTGGGCTGTGTGATATTGTTGCACTGTTACGATCGATTATAATCTAACGAAGTATTTTGTCTGATTTTTGGGACAGTAGTCGTCCATGACCCAGCATTTCTCGGGGGTCTCCGAATGGTTAAAGAAAGAATGGTACTACTGCATCCTCAGGTAATTCGTACAAGACAAGTAATATGAGACTGGCAACTTCATCAAGTAAAACCACTTGCCACAGAAAGCACTGCTGCAAGAGTATGTTTAATGCTTTGTGCAGGCACCTGCAAGTGGATCATATTGGTAGCTCCGCAAGGAGCACACTGGAAAATGATAGTGATGATGATGAATTGTGGATGTCTGTCCCCTATGTGTATTTACATCTAGTCAACATCATTATCTCTTTAGCTTCCTGTCGTATAGTAGGTCTATTTTTATCGCTCTATCTTTTCCAACATCATTCTTGTTTTATTTTCTTCCATTTTTTGCTCTTCCATCGTGGTTAAAGGAATCTTTCTTAATCACGACTTGTATCTCACTTTACACTCCTTTGGTTAATATCACCGTCTCGGGAAACACACATGGGCATAGAACAAATTCTTTGATACCTAATTCCTGTGTAAACATCACAAGACATACCACACTGAGTATCCTTTAACTTTGGGAACACCGGCTTGGTAATAGAGAGAATTTAAATCCCCTGTTGAAACAAACCCGAGTCGGGACAATGGAGCTGGCGCTGCCGAGGGACAGCAAAGGGTTGGTGGCGCACAACAAAGGACACCCGTGACACGCTGAAAGCGGATAATGAATAGAGAGATTAAAAAACACGCACGCAAGAATGACACGCAAAGCGGCAACAATAGACAGGAGACTTTGTGACAGGTGGAGGCGGTGGATTTTTGCAGTAGTCAGCCAGTCATTAACACCTGTTTGTCCTGCAAACGGACAGGCAACGCGGATTGCGAAAAGCCCACCCAGTTGTGGCCAGTGGCATTCGCTGACAGAGCACGAAAGGTGTTAATGCAAAAGCCACAATATGGAGGCGTAGCGATTGGTTTGTAGGCGGAGTTACATGTCACACATTCAATGTCGGAACACATTGGTAACCAGAAATATAATGTACCGCAAAGTTCGCCAGAGATCAATACGAAGTGTCCAATATCGTGGTGCAAAAAACGTGTCCCAAGATATTAGCCTGAATGAACATGTTCATTTATGTGTGGATAGTTAATTCATATATGTGAAGTTTATAGTGTTCTTAAGGAATTTGCGAACGGAAAAGAGTATGTTACATGCTTGGTGAAGGCTTCCTGCAAGTGGACCACAGTGGTTGCGCCATGCTCCGTAAGGAGCACACAGGAAAATGATAGTGATGATGATGAATTGTGGATGTCTGTCTCCTTTGTTTATTTACATCTAGTCAACATCATTATCCCTTTTGCTCCCCATGTATTACAGAATCACCACCGCCGCAGTCGCCCCCACCCCCCCCGCCCCAGAAACCTGCATCAAGCATTGACGTGCTCTTGCAGTAGTAGTTTCTGTGGCAATATTTTGTACATAATCCGGTTGCCAGCCCCCATGTCCAACCTTATATTAGTGGCATACAGCATGTCACGCCTGAGGGTTCAGTAGTCCTCATACATGGCACACCTCGGAGATGAAAAACCTGCACAATAAATCCAAAACTCTGTGCAAAGACCTGCAAAACATGTACAAAGACTGAACAAAACATTTCAAAAGAGTTAATTCGTGTAAAAATATTTTCAATTACAGTGGGCTGCATTATAAATGGGGCACGGGGACCTTGCCTTTTAAAGCAGGTCTTCACTTATTTTAAAACCCAAACAATAAATGTCTGAGTTTATTTTACAATGTACAAATAATGTGATGGTGTCATCATTTAGTCTATTTCTGTGTTTCATTATCACTAACAGACTGAGAAATCCTGTGTTCAATAGGACCTTATAAAAGAATTCTGAGACACAGTAATAAGGGGAATGGGTTAGCATATAGATTGCAACATGACAACTTACGCCAATCCTGGCTCACAGACTTTTTGCTCAAATGAATAAAAGAGACTTGAATCGGCCTCTTACACGCGTCTGGGGTGTCGTTGTTTTAACAATAGATTCTCTCTCTGATTCCGTGTGTGGTCCTTCAGTTCCGTCAGTCCCAGTGTCCTTGTTTAAAATGATAGAGATTTCCTGGGCTGTTTTTGTAAGTCCTGATAAATACTCAAATAAAAGGTGTCGGTATGCTAAGAAGGAATTCTGAATTCTAGGCTTCACTCTGGCAAAGTCTGCAGTCTTGGCGGGCGATTTCTCACAGTAGTTTTGGCTGACTGAAGCCTCAGGTTATATTCATTGCTTTCCCACGCATTCGTTGTTGTGGCACACTACTGATCAGCCAATCTGATTTGAATATTTTGCATGACTCATCTAGTGCAAAATGTCAAACATTACTTTTCTGAAAATGGGCTGTAAATATCCGTATGCCCTGTGTACCAATTCACGAACACGTCGATAACCTCACACGACAATGTGTGGAAGAAGGTTCAAATCATTACTTTATCAGAAAGTAATCTCTTATCTGTGTCTGTCCATCAGTTGTCTCCCCGTACTCTGGCCTTTATCAGCGCTTAGCAAATACACTGGCGATTTTCGTGGAGCTAATCCGTCGTGACCAAGATTTGGTACAAAGGAATTTTATCATCCTGCCCTGTTGTTAATATTATTTCTGCCGCTCCTTGCAAAGCTTAGCGAAGGGACGGGAAACAAACAGACGTAATAACTTATCCCTGAGAGGTGTGTAAGAAGGAAACTACGTAATATCTGCTACAGATAGGAGAGAAAGAAAGTGCGACAATTGAAAGCACGCAATAAAAATCAGTACCACAAATGTACCAATACTGCCGGGGTGAGACAGAGATCGAGAGGGGTCGCCCCATTCTGTCACAATTGTCCTCTAGCGGGTTATTGATCTTCACGAACAATCGAATGCAAAGTTTTTTTCTTGTTTAATCATTAGACGATTTCTCTTGATTGCTTCATCCACTTCAAGCCTATCTTCTTTTGTTTCTGCTGGCGGGAAGCGTTTTATACTTTAGTTCGACAAACCGATACTGCCAGAATATGAAAAACTCTGATAATCATTTAGCACGTTTATATTGTTAAGTGTAGTCGATTTAGAAATTGCAGACACACGTAAAGGATACATAGTTCAAACAAAACATTAACTTTTTAAAATGGCACAGTTTAAATGCTGTCAATTGTTTTTATCTAATTTCCTGGCCAAAGAAAAAGGAAAAATAAAGGGTGATGTCTGTGTAAGTACTGATTTCATGTGAAGTTTGGTTTGCAATGCTGTAACAAATATAGATAATAGATATAATTTGTCTTTAGAACACAGTAATAGGAAGAGATGACAGACTATAAGTATAAATAAACCAGATAATGTGGGGGTCTCTGAGGAGGCAAAGAAACGGTAGGACTGTCTCAAGTATATCGTAAGATTCGGCTAATATAAATATGTGCAGACGGCTGGCAAGCTTATCATGAAAAACAAGATGCTATAGAAACAGCCGATGAAAAGAGGCCATGAGTGCTGTGGTACAGGTGTCCTGGAAGGGTGCCAGATGCAGTCGTGGTTCCATGTTCTTTGGGGAACGAGATGGAAAAAATCGGGATGATTTTGATAACACTAGATAAAATGTCAAAGAATACGAAAACATACTATACCAAATAAGACGATACTATAAGGTGACTGAAAAGTCTCTTTTATATCGTATTTATTGGATATCCATTAAATAAATAAATAAATAAATAAAGGTAATTAACAGGTACTCGTTGGACATAAAAGATGACACTAGACAACAGAAAAGAAAATATAAGTGATAGGCTTACCGGGAATCGGACCTAGGACCAACCAAACGGCGCCATCGCCTTGCTGTGAAAGTACATCGTGAAAACACGCTTAGCCAATTTTGCACCCCTCACTTATATTTTCTTTTCTGTTGTCTGGTGTCATCCTGTATGTCCAACGAGCGCCTGTTAATTACCTTTCTTTATTTATTTATTTAGTTATTTATTTAATGTTCACATGACTCATGTTTCCTTCGATATCCATTTAAGAAATGTCAGAACAAGGGGCAATAACTGTCTTTTGACTAATACATTTTTATACTTTAAAAGTGACATTAAAATTTACCACCAAAAAAAAAGGGGGGGGGGGGGGGGGGGGGGGGGAGCTGCGTGCACAGTTTCACTTCTCTTACCATGAGTGGAACATAGAGATTCCAAGCACCAAATATTTGAAACGCGACAAATATACAAAGCTCATATGATCATAAATTTTAATGAGACGAGAAAATGAAATGATCTTCTGAAATGACGCTTGCTTTCTGCTTTCAGCTGATTTCATATTAGAAACGTCTACCATTTCTACTCTGCTCACGTATGAACGTTAACTGCAGATAGGAAATATTTCTCGCTTTATTTGATGTGCTTAAAAAGTCCGGTGCTAAATTAATATTTGAACCTTAATGTGGATCTCACGACAAGAACCAGACATGTGCCAGTGGAACAAGAGATGAGAAAAGGACGCTGGAACTGGATATAACACACATTAAAGAAATCCTTTGATAGCATTACAAGTCAGTTCTTGTTCTCAAATCACCAGGTTAAAAGATAAAGAGGGAGACTAAAGGACGCATTGAGAAGAGCACTAGAGACGGCAACGTAAGGGGTAAATAAGGCAAACAAAGACATCGAACTGATGGCACGGACCAGGAAGACTTGGCATACATTTATTGCTCCTTGAAGGAATTTGGATTATTAATAAATGAATCAAAAATTTTAAATTCAGCAGTTTTCAACCTAAATAAATTTGTAAGCTACTTTGTGAAAAGAAGACAAATCGATATAAACTACGTGTTTGTCGCGAGGCATCACTTCTAATCTATTTTCAGCATGCAATAACTCTTTGTTGATACTAATTATCCTCTTTTTACACGATTACTGTATTGATCCAAACACCGTAAAAATCAGCTCTCTCTGACTTTAGCTTTTCACACTAGAAAATACACGGATTCCCTTTGTGGTCATCGCTGGAAAAGCTGTTTAGCAATTTCTGCCAACCTATGATGTAGCGATCAAACTGTTTACCCAAGAAGGATTGTGGGACTGTGATGTTTCAATGACAAATTAAACTTTTAGAATTTGTTTGCGATGTTTTAAATTGTCATTTTTTTCTGGCTTGATGGGGAACAAGGGAGGGGGTGAATGACATATAGGAGATGATGAGACTAGTTTGGGTTGGTTTTTGAACCCCGCACTTGAAAACTGGTGTTTTTTATGTGCAAGGGATACCCGGTTTAACCCCATATGGGTTATAATTTGGGCATATAGTGTTCATCATTCCATATATTGTATTACTTTGTTGTTTTTCTTGTGTGTTGGCTCTTCCAGGCTGTAATTTATCTGCCGTTTGTTGTGGCAATGTTTAATGTCTATGTTGTTTGTAATGTATCTTCTTCCATGATACCATATTGCTCTCTGTTTCTCTCGCTATTGACATCTTTATATCTGCTGGGCTTTATGAGACTAGTACAGTGTACAGAGTTTGCTAATCAAATAGTTGTACATGTACAAGATAATTATTTATATAGATCACAGAGAAAGCAGTATACATGCCAGTTTGTCCACATGTACAAAATATTAACGATCGTATGTTTTCAATTATTTATTTTCATAAATATAGTAGTTTATTTCTATACACACGTTAAAAAGTGATATATCATTTATTAAATTTCATCTCCTCCTGCTAAACTATTCTGTCCTGTGACGTCCAGTCAGTTCTTTCCATGCCTTCATTATCCCTGTCTAATCTGCCTATAGTTCCAAGCTCCGACGGGAGAATAGAACGGCTTGGCGTGAATTTATTGAAGGACTGTGTTCCACAAGCGACGAAGGGTAATGAATGGATGAATGACGAGAAAAGCTTTAGAGTAACTAATAATTCCAGACTGACAGCAGCCTCTGTCTATCGTTTTTCTCGTGATAATCACTAATAAAATAATATATTTACTTACATTAAATAATATATTTCTTCTTCTTCTTCTTTTGTTCGCTTGAAATGTATTGTCTATATCTGCAATGTTGTTTCTTGTATAAACTTCACTGTCTTTTGTAGTTTATACAGAGGTCCGTATAGTTTTGCTTCCAGTGTTGTTTCTCTTGGCCAGTGGGTTTGCCTCAATATATCATATTCGGGGCAATCTTGAAGTACGTGCTCCGCAGTCTGGGGTGCCTGTCCACAAGTACACATGGCTGAATTGCCAATCTTGAATTTTGTATACATGTGGCTGCGGAGTCGGTTGTGTCCTGTTCTAAGGCGCAGAAGGACAATTTGTTCTGATCTGTCCATAGCTTGGTAGTCATCCTGTGTTGGTGTTGGTGGCTTTCTGATTGATTTGATCATCTTTTCTTCTGATGGTACGTAACTGGTACATCCGGTTGCTCGTCTGTGGCACCTTCTTTAGCCAGTCGGTCCGCTCTCTCGTTTCCTGGTATTCCACAATGTGACGGTATCCACTGCATGGCGAACCTGCGCTGGTTGCACAGTTCAGAAAGTAGGGCTTGTATACCTGGCAATTTTCTAAAGTGCTTGGAGTGCTGATCTTGCATCTATCAGGAATACTACAGGATGTGGACCGAGATTGGTGTTCAACAGTTGCCACCTTGATTGTCTGGATTTCTGCATCATAGTTGTTACATAATTTCCCCGTTGGTACTCTGACCGTATCTCTAATGTTGTTTGGGTATTCTTTGTACAATCCTACTCCTCCATTCTTTACTGCATTCTGTGCTGACCCATCCGTGTATACTCGGACCCAGAGGTCTTGTGGGTATTCATCATCCAGGAAACTGAGAGTGACTGTCCTACGTTGCACGCTGTTCTGTTCATCCCTGTCGAATATTCCTTTCACTTTTGTGTGGGTGTGTACTGGTAGTCCATGCTCCTCTCTCCAAGGGGTTTGTTCTGGCACAGACTTTAGGGGGCTGTTAACTTCAGGCAGGTCTGAGGTTTGTCTACGAAACTTGCCTGGTTAGATGGTCAATGCCCAATGCAATGGTTTTGGTCAATGTCCTTCATTGGTCAATGGCTTCAATGGTCTTGTTCAATGGCCTGTGTTCAAGCAGTTTCGTAGTCCTTGGTTAATCTCAGTGCTTGTATCCTCCCCAATGGTCTATCTCCGTCATAGGCGTTAATGGTCATTGTCCCCGGATCAAGAAAAAAATTAAAAGGTTTTGCACCGTAGCTCTTTTAATGTGGTGTTTCATTTTAACTCTCGCAGCTGGCAATGCGTGCCGCTGTGGGTCGTATGTTTTCCTGAAAATGCACCTTTAAAAAAGTATTTGCAAGACTGGCTCCCTTTTAATGTGGTTTCACTTAGTTTTCTCAGTGATGGCTAACTTTTTCCGCCTTTTTGCTGCCCGAAAATGCACCATAAAAAAGATTGCAAGACAGCTCTTCCTTTTAATGGGTGTTCAGTTTAGCTTTGTGCGATGTGCATTTTTCCATATTTTTTGGCCAAAAATAAGTGACGCCATTTTTTTTAAATTGTTGGTTACGGACTTTTCAGTAAGACGGTTACTACATAGGGGATTTTTCTTCACACATGTAAACTCTGTAAGGCATCTATAGCTTTTGTAGCACGTTTAAAAGCTGTTGCATGCTCATCTGTGCACCATATTACCTGGTTATCAGCGTACATTGCACACTTTCATTCCATACGCATGGTAGTTCAGCATACAGGACATTCGATCATCTAGACTCGGAAAAGTGTGGGGGGACAAACTAACTCCGTGAACGCCATGACCATAGAATTTACTTACTTTACCTATTGTACTCGGGCTACTTCTTACATACAGTACTCAGCAAACAAAGCCACACATGCTCACTCACATATTCATTAACACAGACTTCCAGACATTTCTGTCTCTACCCACACTGAGCCACGCAGCCACCCCTGCAAACAATACTCCCACACACTCTCTCTCTCTCTCTCTCTCTCTCTCGATATATATATATATATATATATATATATATATATATATATATATATACTGTATATACAAAGCCATCAACAAACACATCAGTGCACACATATCCCCACCCCCCCGCCCACTTTTAACCACATACACAACCACCAACGTCCACATACACAAACACACATATATATATACTTCAATTTTTAAGTCATATATTTACTCAAGTAAAAGGATTGATTAGGTAGTCTCATTGCCGATATTGCCGTAGGGAGTGAAGTGTTAGAGACTTCACTATACTAGGTCTAGCAGCGAGAGCTGTGGGTGATCAGTGTCCTTCCTCGCTGTCTTTTCCTTCCCTAACTCAAGAGCAAAGTCAGGTACACCTTCACACCTGGGTAGACTGGAGCGTGACAATACCGTGGATCTCTACCTTGGCTGCGAGTGACCAGTGCTCTTACCACTCTGTCTATCTGACGTCAGGTGTGTAAAATATATTTACCCCAAGTGTGCTTATATTTAAAACATATTTACTCCAAGTGTACTTAAATTTAAAATATATTTACTCCAAGTGTACTTAAATTTAAAATATATTTACTCCAAGTGTACTTGAATTTAAAATATATTTACCCCAAGTGTTCTTACATTTAAAATATATTTACTCCAGGTGTTCTTAAATTTAAAATATATTTACCCCAAGTGTACTTAAATTTAAAATGCATTTACTCCAAAGGTACTTAAATTTAAAATATATTTACCCCAAGTGTTCTTAAAGTTAAAATATTTTTACTCTAAGTGTACTTAAATTTAAAATATATTTACTCCAAGTGTACTTAAATTTAAAATATATTTACTCCAAGTGTACTTAAATTTAAAATATATTTACTCCAAGTGTACTTAAATTTAAAATATATTTACTCCAAGTGTACTTAAATTTAAAATTTATTTACTCCAAGTGTACTTAAATTTAAAATATATTTACTCCAAGTGTACTTAAATTTAAAATATATTTACTCCAAGTGTACTTAAATTTAAAATATATTTACTCCAAGTGTACTTAAATTTAAAATATATTTACTCCAAGTGTACTTAAATTTAAAATTTATTTACTCCAAGTGTACTTAAATTTAAAATATATTTACTCCAAGTGTACTTAAATTTAAAATATGTTTACCCCAAGTGTACTTAAAAATATATTTACCCCAAGTGTACTTACATTTAAAATACATTTACCCCAAGAATTTAAAATATATTTAATCCTAAAACACATAAATTTAAAATATATTTACCCCAAAGTGTACTAAATTTAAAATATATTTACCCCAAAGTGTACTAAATTAAAAATATATTTACCCCAAGAATAAAAAAAGTGAGTTGCTTATCCGTTACAGGACGTGGCAATCAACCCCAGCTTTTATTGGCTGTTTGTGATTATTCTAGGCAATTTTTTTCATTCAGTAGTTTGTCATTGCTTTCTGTAGGGTACGGCGCTTATACCATTGTTAAAAATCCACACAAAGCGATCTGCTACCAAACCGCCCGCAGCAGATTTCGAACCTGGTATATCTGGATTATGAAACTGCGTTCATATCCATAAGGCCACAGACGCCACCCCAAGAATACTTAAATTTAAAATATATTTACCCCAAGAATACTTAAATTTAAAATATATTTACCCGGAAGTGTACTAAATTTAAAATATATTTATGACTAAGTGAACTAAATTTAAAATATATTTACCCCAAGAGTACTTACATTTATATTTACCCCAAAGTGTACTAAATTAAAAGTATATTTACCGCAAGTGTACTTACATTTAAAATATATTTACACTTAGATTTCAGTTACCAGCTCGTAATGGCTTCACGCTTCGTTGGCTTCACACAGGTTTGTCAGTGGTGTGCTGCGGAAGAACCGCAATAAGTTGTCTCCACTTTGTTACTTTCATAATTGCCTCCGGCTGGCAAAATTGTGGACTTTAAAGCTGCAACAAAGGTGGAATGGGTTCATTTTCTACACAAGAGAACAGGAGGCTGAGACACTTGGGAGTCATGACTCAGGTAGGCACATCCCCCTTAGAGTGTAAAGGATAATAAGGGGCCGAAACACTTGATCGACGGGGGTCAACTTCTGATGATCAGATTGCCTCCTGTTGTATCGCTCTGTATAGAGTTTCCTATCATAATCTTACACCAAGTGTACTTCCTTTTAAAATGTATTTACCCCAAGTGTACTTACATTTAACATATATTTATACCAAGTGTACTTAAATTTAAAATATATTTACCACAAAGTGAACTAAATTTAAAATATGTTTATCCCACAGTGTACTAAATTCTAAATATATTTACCCCAAGTTGATTTAAATTTACAATATATTTACACCAATTGTACTTAATTTTAAAATATATTTACCCCATTGTACTTAAATTTAAAATTTATTTACCTCAAGAGTACTTAAATTTAAAATATATTTACCCCGTATACTTAAATTTAAAATATACTTACACCAAGTGTACTCAAAATTAAAATATATTTACCCCAACTCTGCTTAAACTTAAAATATATTTACACCAAGTGTACTTAAATTTAAAATAAATTGAACCCATGTGTACTTTAATTTAAAATATATTTACCCCAAATGTACTTAAATGTAAAATATGTATTACCCCAAGTGTACTTAAATTTAAAACATATTTTCTCCAAGTATACTTAAATTTAAAACATATTTACCCCAAGTGTACTTAAATTAAAAATATATTTATCCCAAGTGTACTTAAATTTAAAATATATTTATCCCTATTGTACTTAAATTTAACATATATTTACTCCAAGTGTACTTCAATTTAAAATACATTTACCCCAAGTGTACTTCAATTTAAAATATATTTACCCCTAGTGTACTTAAATTCAAATAAAAATTCAGTGGTTTCGAAGTAAAGGGATTTTTCGTCCGAGTCATGTAAGTGTCCTGGTCCACTAGGGAGACTAGGAATCATACGTTCGAGTCATGTGGTCAGATTTATCTATACAGCAGACAATAGATACGTATCAGTATTTTATGGATAACTCGAACCGGATCACATTTTTACCATTATAATAATTTCCCCTGGAATCGACATTTGAAATCGTCCCAAATACTCGTATAGAATCTCACAGGAAATTTAGTTTAGTCATTACTAATATCATTATTACTTTTTAACTTCCCAAATAGCATAGTCCTTTAACACATTCTTGCCAAGTCCTCACGGTGCAACTCTTTCAAAGTATTTTTATATTTTCTTTCTTCTTTTCGTTATTGTTTCGAATTCCATTTTTCGTGTGTATGTGTGTGTGTTTTGGTCTCTATCGAACTCTATTACCTTGATGATTATAGAACAAGGATTACTTTTTTATTCTATCAATAAATTCCTCAATGGGTGTTATCCTTCGCCAGCGTTTGCTTCTCATCTCCTACTCCATTAGTACCTGTCTGGTTCTAGTTATCAGTTTCAAGTTGGTGATCTTACCACTGTCACGAACAGTTTTAGAGTGCTTGTTGGTACATATGCCTCACAGGGAGAGGCACTGGTTTGGGTGTAAGAGTATGACATGTGATTGGGTGGGTCTGTTAAAGATTGAGTGCATTTGTTTGAAGCCCACCTGATGTTTACAAGAGTCTAATGTTATTTATGTGACATGTTTCAAGGGTTTTTAAAGACGATTTTTTATCATCTTGATATATGAATAGGCACAAAATCAAGGTGATTTGATGAAATTATTGTTTGATATGGAATAAATAAATTTCACTGTCATTTATTTTAAAAAATAAAAATGTCCTACTTTTTGTCCTACTTTTTCATTAACGTGTCCTGCCTTGTCCTCCTTTTCATGCAAAAAAAAAAAAAGTGAACATTGTCCTCCTTTTTGCGTTGAGCGATATTGTCACCCTACCACACTATCGTTTTTGTGAAACGTTATTGACGTATTAAAATGTATGGAGATTAATTCGGCGGTTGTGATGTCTCATTATCACTTGTCAGTGCGGGTCCCGGTGTTACTGTGATATTAACGGCTAGATAATGAGTCTGACACATAAGGCATACAGCTGACTTATGTTTGTGCTTGTATAGACTTATAAATGTCCCATGGTGATTGGGGCGAGAGAACCAGGTCGTGTCACAAATCAATCTTTTAATTCTACTCTAGCACCCTGTTATAAAGTCTGTAACTCCTTGGTTGTTGTTTCTTGTTCTCCATGTTTCAGAGATACACAGTAAGACTGACCTAACATTTGAGTTGAGGATTCTGATTTTTGACTTGGACTCTTCCAATGCAATTAAGTTCCTCTTGCCTTTAAATTTATCATTAAAGGCTATGAAACTGTTTAATATTTTTTTGTCTTTATAAATTTTAAAATAAAATTGGTAGTCCCACAGCAGAAAATAAATCACCAATAACTAACGCTGATTGATGGTGGATTGACAAGACAAGACATAGCAGAAACTTCCGCATGTGAGTGAAGTAAGTATGTGAAGAGGTCATCATGAGATGTTATTAAGGAGGTGAAGAATTAATATTTATGGAGGAAGACGCTATTGCCTACTCCGATCAGCATAACACATCATGGTGATGATATTAATGCTATAATAAAATAAAAGAACGAACATGATCCTTTTCTTCCCTTTCTTCTTCTTCTCAAAAGAACCATGCCACCTACGACACGCTATCATGTTAACCATGCCACCTACGGCACGCTATCATGTTAACCATGCCACCTACGGCACGCTATCATGTTAAAAATGCCAGCTACGAAACGCTATCATGTTAACCATGGCACCTACGGCACGCTATCGTGTTAACCATGCCACCTACGGCACGCTATCGTGTTAACCATGCCACCTACGGCACGCTATCGTGTTAACCATGCCACCTACGGCACGCTATCATGTTAACCATGCCACTTACGACACGCTATCATGTAACCATGCCACCTACGGCACGCTATCATGTTAACCATGCCACCTACGGCACGCTATCAAGTTAACCATGCCATCTACGGCACGCTATCATGTTAACCATGCCACCTACGGCACGCTATCATGTTAACCATGCCACCTACGACACGCTGTCATGTTAACCATGCCACCTACGGCACGCTATCATGTTAACCATGCCACCTACGGCACGCTATCATGTTAACCATTCCACCTACGGCACGCTATCAAGTTAACCATGCCACCTACGGCACGCTATCATGTTAACCATGCCACCTACGGCACGCTATCATGTTAACCATGCCACCTACGACACGCTATCATGTTAACCATGCCACCCCCGGCACGCTATCATGTTAACCATGCCACCTACGGCACGCTATCATGTTAACCATGCCACCTACGGCACGCTATCATGTTAACCATGCTGTCGTGAAACATTCTAAATCCACATATATAAATTAAAAGGTAAATGTAAAGCCTAACACATAAATTCAATAAAAGGGAAAGAAGAATGGTAAAGAACAGTGCTGTCACAATGACTGTACTCGAGATCCCCCTTTTTCTGCTTCGTCTGCATATTCTCACGTTTCCACGTTGATAGTAAAGCCTACAGCAGCATACACGCGTTTCAACAAAACAATAAAACGTGTACTGTATTTCTTAGAAAACCTTGAGATACGCAAGCTGCTTAATGACCTAAATTAATACTAGCATTAATTTCATTTTATACACTGCGTAATGAAAAGACAGATGAACTTAGGGTGGAGAGAGAGAGAGGGAGGAACGCAGGCAATACTACCACAGTCTCGCGATATACAATTAATGCCACCCACGACGCGAAAGGCATGAAGCACTAGCTTTTTTTTCAAATAGACAGTGATAAAAAACACTACCCATAAGAGAGTTAGGTTTAAAAACATGAAAAATGCTTATTCGGAAACATGACATTATACTGGTTTACGTTTGAAAGCCTGACAGTACCCAGACACCACATCGTATCGAAGTGAACGGGAGGTAGAAGAAAATGCATATTTTGAACGCAGCCCCTTAGTCCCTTAAAACTTATATATTTGGGTTCCTTGGGACTTGCTGACAAAGAATATGTTAAGTGTTGCGCAGATGGTCTAGGAATTAACAAATTGTAGCCAAAGGAAAATAGTGAGGGTGTCAGACAACACCAAATCAGAATCGCACAGTGGCATGTTTTGAAACCACCATTTTACGGGAAATAGGCCACCATGTTAACTCCTATTTGATTGGTGGGAATGATATGTAAGGCTAAACATGATTAGTCGGGCTGCAAATACTAATTTTTGTTGTTAGGGGAGACGGAAGGAAGGGTACTTTTTTTCAAACGCTTGTGTAAACATGGCTCGATTGGTTAGACCCGCCAATATAGTCAATTAGGAGCGTCAGTTCAGTGCCACATTTTAAACTAAACTTACTAAGAAACAGTGCGTTGAGAACCAGCTTATATTTTTTCTAAATAAAAGCCTGGGACAGAGGCAGATCGGAATTTGTGCCATATTCATCGCCAGTCAACGTATTTGTGTATTATTTCCATGAATTGTGCTAAGCTTGACATATTTGATATCTTTTTAATGAAAATTGAATGTAAATTGATAATTTATGTCTGTATATGTGTGTGGTTCAGTAGCAAACATGAGGCAAAGCCTAGATAGTGCTCCAACCTGAACAGAACGTGTCGGAGAAAAGAAAACTGCATGGAATTGCCAAACAGTACACTGACACCTATCTTATTGACTAGAAAGAACTAATGCTGGAATTGCAGAGGCGTAGTAACCATTTAGGAGGAGTATACTGGTGTAAATTGTTTCAGATGAAGCTGGCAGTTGGCCTACCGCTCTGAACTCAGTGTTTGTTATGTATTGTGTTCAGTGAGGAAATAGATTATAAATTAGTTCTGAAATAGGAGGTACAACCTTCTTGTTTCAGGGACCGTGGTCCTAAGTTATTGAAGCAGCACCTGGTCTGAGTTTTGCTGAATCCAGAGGCTGACAGCATACTCCTTGGTCCAGATAGCGACCAGTGAGGTGTCTCCAGAACACAGTGAAGCAATCGAGCAGAGGAGTCTTTTCCTGCCGCCATCACGAAAGATAAGCTTCTGTGGCCAGAGCAGCTCAACATTATGTGCCCCCCCCCCCCCCTCTAAAATTGACATTATATTAAACACAGAGGGACAATAAATTGTTTCAATTGACAGGAACTGTGAACTTTTCCCAATACTATTTCCTCCATAAGCAAACACTTGAAGTCATGATGAAAAACAACAACCAAGCTTGAACAAGCCAGTATTACCTCATAGTACCACTTCACAACTTACACACATAGGATAATAACAATAAAATATGTCAATACAAATATCATATTTATAAACTGTGTATATACTACTTGTAATTACATTTGATTGTGATTCCTGGTTCACTGTGTAGATGAATCAGGATATCTATTATTGACAGGAATTAATACATATATTTTTAAACTTTACACTTGACTCATTTAAGATATTCTTATAGAGTGTTATATGTGTGTGAGTGTCACAGTGTTGTAAAGTGTTGTGGAATAAATTAAATTGTTTATCTGTCTGTTGTTGTTGTGACTTACACTTCATCATTTTCATAACCCTAGACATTCAACGTAGTCATCACAATATTCCAGAATAATTCTGACTGAGGTATAAATGTGGTAGCAAGTAAGGTTATCTGTAATACACCACACTTATTAGATACAGATACCTTCACAGCTGATCTCAGTCATTACACTAAGTCCCCTATAAATATTTATAGCATCCCACTTTACCACATATATTGGGGTCTCGCTCCCGGGATATTGAACTTTCTCCTATTATATATATTGGGAATAATAAAAATTTAAAAGGTATTGTTACGTACATTTATTACCTAAGGGGGTAGTCTTCGGTCCTGCCAAATGTACGCACCAGTCTCAATATAGTTATATTATTTGTGCGGTCGAATGATTCGCGCACTGACGTGCACAAAGCAGTGTGAGTTGCTTTGGGACGCACGGGTAACCTAGTTGAGTAGTTTCTGACGTCATGATTTGGAGGGGCAACATGGACCTTGTTTATGTCCGTGAGTGATATATTATTATTGTATTTCATGGCACGTTTATGGAAGCCATTTATTCTAGTGATCTGTATTGGTCTTCAGGTCGAAACCAATAGCAGTAATGTCACGTAAGTTATCGCCCCAATTCTTAATGTATGCTGTATTGTAAGGCCGCTCTTATACCAGTCTAGTGGGAATATGTTATTCCTAGAATGGACCTACAGAGTCGTTAGCCTTTAGGATTCGTATCGTAGAAGAAGGATTCCTACGAGTGGGAAAGAAGTTAATTTGATTGCAGTATTTATATGTGTAAACGCCTTTATTGTAATGCCAAAGTCGTGGCATGATTTTGAGAGGTTAGTTAAAACCTAAAGATACTAACTCAGATACCTCTTCATATATGTACCAGTGAATATCCATTGAGTCTACGTTATATGGAACTATGTCTTGGATAGAAACAGTCTCTTATTGGACGAATGCGGGAGTTCGTGGTATGGGAGTACATGCTTAAGTGGATGACCTCAAGCAAGGTCAACGGACATTCCCTTGCTGTTAAAACCTAGTAGGAATATTATTGGATTCTTATTACTTACGTGAGAGAGGATTTTAGATATGAATGACCAGAGATGTATCGTTTTATCGGAACTGTCACTACTATGTATAAATTGTTCATCGTACCTGTCAAGGAACATTGTACCGTCTTGTCAAACGTCTTCGTACCACGTAATAAATTATAATAACTTTACCGACGAGTTGAGTATGATCATGTTGGCCTGATTTTGCCTTCCACTCGTTGAAGTTCTGTTGGATAGCTCTTCATCTAATTTTCATTCTACATTCGCGTAAAGATGCTAGTACACTGGTACCTCTGCTACTAGCTATCATGTTACCCGAAAAGAGCGCTCAACAGTAAATGGTATGCCAGTGTGGTCTGGAAATCAATAATTTCAAAGGAAACGTACCCTATACAAGTATCGGTTGAATGGAAGATTTGTACTTTCAAGGCGACAACATCTTGGAATCTACTGTGTTGGTGAATCACAATCAACTTACGGACAGGGTCAAGGTCATCAATCAACATCCACGTCAGGTTGTACAGTGACTGTCTACCTTGGAATCACCTCTTCGTCAGTATTGCGTGCGAGCTGTGGTCTAATACTCAGAACGAAGTATTTTATCCTCAAATGTACATCCACGGAGACGAGGCACATTGATTTTTTACCTGCACGCGAGATGAGTATAACGTGTTTTCGTTGTACCCTTTATTACGTTTAGCTGTGCCTCATGTAGTTATGTCCACATTTATATTTTTCATGTTACATGTTATATGTGTTGTATTCTTCGTGGGAGGTAGGGAGGTTGATCTGACGAACGAGATCCATCTCGAAGCCAATTCGGGCTCTTCGTCAGACGTTCTGTAGGGCTCATTTTGTAAGTTTCAATTGAGCGATAATTCCGGTACAAGGCTAGAAACCTTGCCGAAGTTCCGATCGCTAGTTGTCCCTTATAACAGTATCTGTTTAGCTGTTTCGTCACGTTTTTAATTGTTGTTTTCGTAGTTATTTTTACTCGTATTTAGTTTTATGATGAATTTTGTTTGTATTATGCGTCCGTCTAATCTTCCTGTCGTTCATTTTTTTACAAAGCATATGTTTTTACACTGTGGTGTCAATTGTCTTGTGCATTATTGGATCGTAGATGTCATCGTAATTTTTTACGACATTCTATTTTAGTTCCACATTTTCATTTTATTTGATTTCTACGACTGTAGTTATTTGTCTTGATTATCGTGTCGTGTCAGTATTGTACTGTTGTCTGTCACGTTATTGCTTTCACACCATTACATGTTATAAATTACATTATTAATTATTAATATTATTGCCCATTATATAACTTGATTTTACCGTTCTAGGACAGGAACGAAGACCACTAGTTGTAGTAACAATTTTAAGTAGTATTATTACATAATAATATTAAATAATGTCTACCTTAGACTATTTCATTAAGCAAGCAAAAGCTCTTCAGATGGCTCCTGATGAAGTAAAAGCATTTGCACTTGCAGAATATAAGAAAGCTCAAGAAATAGAAGCCGAACAGAGAAAGTTAGAAACTTTAAGACTAGAAAAACTTCAATTTGAGGCAGATCAAAAACGGATTGAGTCTGAGGAGAATGAGAAAAAAAATGAGATTAACTGCTGAGGAGGATGAAAAGAAGAGGAAATTTATGGCTGAGGAAGAGGAGAAAAAAATGAGACTAGCCGCTGAATTAGAAGAGAAACGATTTCAGCGAGAGGCAGAACAGAAGCAAAGGGAGGCTGAAGAAAGACTTAAAATTGAAATGGAAGTTAAACAAAAGGAGATGCAAAATAAACAGAAGGAAATGGAAGAAAGAAGATTAATAGCTGAACAAAATACATTACGACTTCAGCTTGAGATGGAAGAGAATGATAGAAAACGACAGCATGAACTGAAATTAGCAGAGTCAGAATATGAGAGACTTAGGTTAACTCAGGAAGCTAATTCTCAGAGAACTTTTGAAAGCCAAACTTCATCCAGACATGACCATTTTAAGGAAATTCACCTTAAATTACCAAAATTTAATCCCCCGTCTGATGACGTGATATTCTTCCTAGATAGGTTTGAGGCCACTTGTGTGTCTTATAACGTGGATAAAACACTGTATTGACATATTTATCCAGGTTACTTACTGGGGATGCTTTAGCAGTTTATCATACTACCAGTATTAATGAGAAGAATGATTATAATGCTCTTAGAGCCGCACTTCTGAAGAAATTTCAAATGTCAGAAGATGAATACCGATTAAAATTTCGTACATTGCTACCGCAATCAAGCAGAAATTTCAGTGATTTTCTGTCACAAATACGACTCACCCTCGAAAGATGGATCGAATTATCCAAAATTGAAAAGTCGTATGAAGGTCTCTTCGATTTACTGATGCGCGATAAGGTACTATCGTCTGTAAATCCTACATTTCTCGCATTTTTACACGAACGGAAACCTTTATCAATGAAAGATTTAGAAGAACATGCAAAAAATTTTTGCACTGCTCACCCAACCATGGATCTGAGTAATGCACATATTAAGAGTGAATTGCCTGTTGCTTTTGCAGCACAACAAAACAATTTTTCACGCAATCGTTCCTTTAGTACTGACAGGTATGTCAATAAGGGAAATAATTACAATTTTAACAATGATAACTTTTACAAAGGGAAGCAATTTCAACAATCTGCTCCATTTAATGTTTCTTGGAACCAAGCTCACAGATCGCGAGATTTTGGTAACAATAATTTTAAAAATAATCAAGGACATTATAATAAACAAAACTAGAGATCAAAATCTCAGGGTCCGCAAAACAGACAATTTTTTGGAAATAAATCATTTAACCAACATCATAACGATCATTCTACAAATTATCGGACTCATCCAAATTTTAACTCAGGCAGAAACTACAATTGTGGCAATTTTAATGACAATAATCACAATCGATCGCGCCGACGAGATAGATCGTTGAGTAATACACATAGACATTCTAATGTCGCTTTAAGTGATACACAGGCTAACATTGAACAGGGTAAAGTAGCTAAAACTCACAATGCTATGTCTTGTTCTCTTGATTGTACCCAGGTGAAAGACTGTCCAGAATGCTCGACTCTTTTCCAGCCTAAGGCGATCACGACGCTGCGTTGCGGACATACCTTGCCTAGTCTACCTGCAGTCTGTACGGCCACTGCTGCGTCAGTACACCAGGGACAGGGCTCTCTTATGTTTAACAAGGGATTTGTCAATAACATTTCATGCTCTATCCTATTTGACTCAGGTTGTAGCACTGTGGGCGTCCGGACTTCGCTGATCAACCCAAGTTGTGCCACGGGCAGGGTTGTCAAGTGTGTGACTTTTGGTGGCACCATTGAAACATTTCCCACCGCTATTATTGACCTTAACACACCATTTTTTTCAGGAAAGATCCAGGCATGTCTCCTTCCGAATCCAATTTGTGATGTTATACTTGGTCGCATACATGGTATTAAAGAGTGTACACCACAGCAAATTGCTGAATGGGAAGAGCGACATATTCAAACTGCAAATGCAGTAGTGACTAGAGCGCAAGCTACTAATATGTCGCATGATACACCTATTGAACCTACAGTTCATACTACTTGTGATGATGATGCTCCTATTTCACGGGAGTTGTTTGCAACATTGCAAAAGAATGATGATTCTTTAAAAAAAAATTTTCAGTATGTGAACAAACAGAATACCAGCAACAAACTTGCAAAATCTAGACATGACTTTATACTTAAAAATGGGATTTTGGTTAGAGTAATACGGGAAAAGGATTCATCCTTATGTTATCAGATCTTAGTCCCATCCTCTATGAGATCTCGTATATTACGACATGCGCATGACTCGCAATGTGCGGGCCATATGGGTTTTTCGCGTACCAAATCCAGAGTGCTTTCGGCATTCTACTGGCCAGGCGTCCATAGGGACATCACTCTCTATTGTCGGTCTTGTTTGATATGTCAGGAAGTTAAGGTACGGGGTCCATTTCATGCGGCTCCTATTCAAGCTGCGGACATCCCGATTAGACCATTTGATAAAATGGCTATAGACATTATTGGTCCGATGCTTCCATCTGCTAGAGGGCATACGCATATTCTTACGTGCATTGATATGTGCACTCGTTGGCCTGAGGCCATCCCTCTCAAGAACACTTCATCTGCCAGTGTAGCAGAGGCATTGATGTTAATCTTCTCACGCATTGGTTTTCCACGGAAAATCTTGTCGGATCATGGGGTTCAGTTCATTTCTGAATCCATGTCTCAAGTTATGAAGACATTAGGTATAGACAGATCTCTTAGTTCTATTTATCATCCAATGTCAAATGGGTTAATTGAGCGTCTCAATAGGACACTCAAGCAGTTGTTGGGTAAGATGACCCAAGACCATCCCCAAGACTGGGATCGGGTCATACCCGCGGCTCTGTTTGCGTATCGCGAAGTACAAAATCAAGCCACGGGGTTTTCTCCATTCCAGCTAGTTTTTGGCATGCAACCACGCGGTCCGATGTCGTTAATCCACGACTTATTGGTTGACGAGAATATTGAAGAGGAAACTCAATCCTCTTATGAGTATGTGATCTCTCTGAGAAAGAGAATCATAGATGCTTGTAGACTAGCTACTGCATCATCCGAACAAGCCAAAGAAAAAGCTCGTCTATTTGCAAACAAGTATAGACGTCTTCGCCAGCTCATACCTGGTGATGAAGCTTTTGTCTTACTACCTGCGCATAACAATCGTCTTTTAATTACCTGGAGAGGTCCTTTCAGGATCATCTCAAGAATATCCGATGTCGACTACATCGTTGATGTTAATGGTAAACATAAAACCTTCCACATTAACATGTTGAAGGAGTATTACTCACGTCCTGATTATCTACAGTCAGTGTTCCAGGCAACTGACGATCCTGCACCTCCTATTCAACACTATTCTAGTTTGTCAGTCATCCAAGAAGAAGAATCTTCTTTCGATGATGTACAACTACCAATACCAGTTGTACCACTCCATTCCACTGAGAAATGGAATGATGTTACAATCTCATCTACTCTTTCGGCTGATCAACGTCAGCAAGTCTCTAATATTCTACACTCGTATGAGGATGTCCTCACTGACATCCCAGGTCATACGTCAGTCATCCAACATGACATTATTCTGACTGACGATACGCCTATTCGAGTTCGCCCATATCCTATTCCTTTACACTTTCGTGATAAGGTTGATAAGGAATTGGATGAGATGCTTCAATTAAATATAATTGAACCATCTTCATCACCATATTCTTCTTCTATGATAATCATTAGGAAGAAGGACAACAATATACGTCTTTGCGTAGATTACAGGAAATTAAACAAAGTTACAAAATTCGATGCGGAACCGTTACCTCTTTTAGACGACTTATTGGAGAGGTTATCTCATGCCACATTCTTTTCGAAATTTGACCTTTCAAAGGGCTATTGGCAAGTGCCACTAACTCCTAAAGCAAAGCCATTCACCGCTTTCTCGACGCCACGGGGTCTTTTTCAATGAATTTTATGCCATTCGGATTAATGAATGCGCCAGCTACCTTTGTACGCATGATGCGCCGCATATTGTCTCATCGTCCCGATGTCATTACTTATATAGATGACATCTGTCTTTTCAGTGACTCTTGGGATGAACATATTCATGGAGTAAAAGCTTTACTGTCTACCTTACGAGATTATAACTTAACAGCAAAACCTTCAAAGGCTTTTGTCGGTTTTCATGACATCTCATTTCTGGGTCATTGCATAGGTCATGGTTTCATGTATAAAGAAGACAGTAACGTCTCTAAAATTTTAAACATCTCAGCACCTAAGACAAAAAAACAAGTTAGGTCTATTTTAGGACTAATACAGTTCTATTCAAAATTCATCCCTCATTTGTCTATGTTGCGTGCATATTTTGACGCACATATTACAAAAATCGATATGGCTATTTAATATGGGAAAAATATAGACATTCATTCATTTGTGTATGAGAATGCTGTCTATGGGGAAAGCGAGATAATCCATGTTTGATTCACACTTTTGATTATAGGAGTAATCGTTCTTAATATTGATCCGGCGCACGGATATTGCTCTTATATTTGTACTTATTTTTAGGGCCAGAAAATAGATTAATTTGCTTATTATGTTTATGGCCTGAATTCATATGTATTACATATTATTAGTACAAGTAGAATCAGTCCTATATTGTATATTTTGGATGGGTAGGCGGGACTAGATTCTTATTATTCCGGTCTAGCGGAAGTATGAGTTGTCTTGACAAGTCGTGATGAGTTCCGATGTACCGTGATAATGGCGGGTACGCACTTTTCAAAGGGCTGGTAGATTCTTAAGGAAATATGATTCATGAAGTGGTTTTCTTCTAAAGGAGATGGTATCTCTACTATAGTTTATGTTAGAGACTCTCCTAAGGTACGGTACAATGTATAATTCGGACTCCATGTATTGCCAGACCCTATTTTGATGATCTCATGTCGATTCGACCTAGATGGAACATTGTGCTTCGTATCGCTAGGGTCGTGTTTTGTATCGACGAAGATGACAGACTTTCCTACAGCGGTTATGGCTACGTGAATTAACCTGATCACCGTAGAGCTGTATGGAAACATTTATGAAATCATTTATATATCCATTATAACTTAACTCTGGCTTATATTCTCCTTCCTATGAATGAGTGAACGACAACTCAGGGAGGCGGCCATGTTAGATTTCGGTCATCATATGTTTTGATCACTGCCAAGAGAACAGATTATTTATCCTATTATCGGACAGTGACAGGGAGATCTCAATCTTGCTAGAAACCCCCCTTTCGTGGTTTCATGATATATACTACAAAACTATGGACGTCAAGTAACTTTAGTTATTTACCGATCTGCCTTCACTGACGCGTTTAGTCAGATAGGGGATGCGGCCATAATGTATCATGACATTGAACTTTTGATGTACTGCCCATTATTTCTGAATGTGTCATGACTTCAGATCTGCTATGTATACCTACAAGTTGATATGTCAACATACCATGATGTACTCGTATGTCCCAGTGTGTACGTCTGAATAAATTGAGTAAACAAAGATTCCAGCAGTCTGCATTGGTGCCTTGTAGACACAAGTGTATGAGTGGTTATATTGGTCAGCACACGAACAGTACACCATTCGCGGTATCACACTCTACACTTCTACTCCATACATACACCATCCTGCGTCGGTTGAAGTGACCAAGTTTAGGGCCTGCTTCCCCTGGAGCCTTTGCCTTCCCTAACCAGGACTAGGGTGAGTTACCCATTTACAGCTGGGTAGACTGGAGCATGCCTGATCTCAACAACACACCACTCTTCCTTACAGAGCATACAGACTGACACTTTACAGAGTGGGAAATAAACAAATAAAGAAGAAAGAACCTTTTACAGTGGCGAGCCAGATTCCTGGGTCCAGCTTACGCAGTTTTGTGTTGAGAATCACAGTTTAAAGCTGAAAGAACATTTGTTTGACCACATCAACACCAGTAGGACAGCTATACAGTCGATGTCAGCTTGACCTGTATTACCGATAGGATGCTGTATCTAGGTCAGCGCTTGTTGACAGTTTTTCGCTGTACAGACAGTATTACACAGGACAGTGGTATCAAGTGTAGAAAATATCTGGAGCAGTATTGTTGACATTTCTCAACGTACAGAAGAATCACAGTGTTGTTGAACATAAAGTGCATAGTTCATCGTTGGATCTTCATATGCTCAAAAGAGAAAAATTGACAGTGTAATAGTTTAGAATTAAATCTATTACTCAATAAAGTGGCAAGTTATTAGAATTAAAATAAACTGTGCCTGCTTTACAACACCATACCTGCAACACATTCTATTCATGACATAAATTATATTGTATGCTATATGCTATTTATGCTTTCATGTTATTTGTTTATATGTGTAGGTGTTTATATGTTGCGGGCCTGGATGGGAGGTGACTAGAACAGGAAATACCGAGTGATATTGGTCTTGTTCTGGCGTTCGATAGGGAGCAATTTCTTAATTGAAATTTGCATGCAACATAGTTTGCAAATATTTGGTTAGTTGTGACGACTGTTTCATGTTTGTATTTGTAACATTTTTTCTGTTCTTTATTTTTGTTTGATTTGTTTGTATAATTGTAGGTCTCATCTTTCCTTTCATTTCAGTTTTTTACACCCTTATGTTTATACACTGTGGCGTTATTTGTCTTGTTATATTATTGCAGTTATCATCACGGTTTCTGTGATCATTTTTTTCATTTCTCCTATTTAATTTAATTTGATCTCTGCAAATGTGTTCATATTGTCTTTTCTTGTTTGTCCTTTGTAATGTCTTTAGTTGACATATGACATAGGAGTTATAGTGGTATACACTGATAGTATAGTACAGATCAGTACTTTATGATTATTTTCCACAGGTACCCAAGTGATCTTTGATTACATTGAGATATACAAGACCTTTGTAAGGCTTGTCTCCCACAGTATTTGAGATACAGTTATTGTTGTCCACAGGTACTTAAGTTATCATTGGTTATTATAAACCATACAAGTTTGGACTAAGACTAAGTCTATGGTATAGACTTGTCTCCCATTAACGTGAAAGAGGGTAATTTATTTACTTTTTCAGGTTTCTGATTTAAGAAGACAATATGTCTACATTAGATTATTTTATTGCACAAGGAAAATCTCTTGATAAGACTGGAAAAGACTTAGAACAATGGGCTGTTGCTCAATATGACAAAGCATTAGCTGCAGAAGAGAAAAAAATTGCTGCTGCTGTTGAAGAAAGAAAAGCTGCTGCTGAGGAAAAAAAAGCTGCGGCTGAGGAGAGAAAACTTCAAATAGAAGAAAAAAAAGCTGCTGCAGAAGAAAGGAAAGCTCTAGCTGAAGAAAAAAGATTAGAAAAAGAAGCTGATACTGCTGCTGAACTTAAGAAATTGCAGATGCAAGTGGAGGAAAGGAGATTTGATGCAGAACAGAAAAAATTAGAAGCTGCTGCAGAACAGAAAAAATTAGAAGCTGCTGCAGAACAGAAAAAATTAGAAGCTGCTGCAGAACAGAAAAAATTAGAAGCTGCTGCAGAACAGAAAAAATTAGAAGCTGCTGCAGAACAGAAAAAATTAGAAGCTGCTGCAGAACAGAGAAGATTAGATAGAGAAGCTGAAGAGAGAAAAGCAATAAGAGAACATGAGTTTGAATTAGAGAAATTAAAATTGACATGTATGAGTAATGTTAATCAGGCATCTGGTGGTAATGGTAAACCCTTTGTGTACAAGGTCAAGGTACCAGCGTTTAACCCTACCAGTGATGACATAACATTTTGGCTTTCTAGATTTGAACGGGCTTGTCGATCTCATAATGTTGACAAATCACAGTATGTGAATCAGTTGTCTGAAAATCTAAAAGGGGAGTCTCTGAGTAAGTTATATTTTGTTGAAGAGGCCGACAAAGATAATTATGATGCTGTTAGGGCAGCTTTGATAAAGAGATATCAGCTGTCTGAGGAAGGTTACCGTCTTTTGTTTAAAACAATGAGACCTGAGGTAGGTGTAGATCTCTCAGATCTCCTCATCTCAAAAGCACGAATTACACTTTCACGATGGATTGAATTATCCAAAACAGAGAAAACATTTGATGGTCTTACGGATTTATTGCTAAGAGACAAGGTCATGTCTTCTGTAAATAAATCATTCCTAGAGTTCTTACATGAGCGTAAACCTAGTACAATAAAGCAAATGGAAGAATATTGTGACCAGTATGCCACGGCACACCCTGACATGATTCTTAGTAACTCTAACATTAAAGAGAGTATGCCAGTTGCTTCGGCAACAGAATATAATCAGAATTACTCACACAAATTCCAAGGAGCTAAAAATAAATTTGATAAAAAGGTTAATTGGAATAAGTATCAAAACCAAGATAACCACTCAAATCAGGGTTCTTCTTCGAAGAACTGGAATCGGGCTGATAGTCCTCGACACGCGAGGGGTACCCATAATGTTAGAAATTCTCGGAAAGGGAGTAGCTATAGGAACTACCCAAGTGCTTCATGGAGACAACAGAAACAATATTACAGGGATACTCAATATAACGAGCGTGATGATTATGATCATGAATATTATGATTCAAACCCAAATAGGGGTTATAACAGAGGCAATAATAATTATAGAGACAATTATAACCGAGGTAGATCACAACACAAAAGACATGGTAAATCTTATTACCAGGCTAACTCTGCACAACAGGAGTTCCACGACACGGATAATCAGAATAATGATAAAAAAGACTCCAACAGTGTAGCAAATTCCGCTTTCGATTTTGCTAGAGCATCTGAGTTTTCGCAATGCAAAACATTATTCGATCCAACCACAGTTTCTACTTTAAGCTGCGGTCACCCGCTTCCCGCTCTCCATGCGTCAATTGCGCATAATGGAAGGGGTGCTCTTGTCTTTAATAGGGGCCTAATAGATGGTACTCCGGTATCAATTCTTTTCGATTCGGGGTGCACTACCATTGGAGTGAGGCAATCACTCGTAAATCCTTCTCGAGCTACAGGCAATATAGTCAAATGTGTAACATTTGGTGGCACATTGGAGAAGTACTCCACTGCCATTATCAATATTGCTACGCCTTTCTTTACAGGAGAGGTGCAAGCATGTCTCTTGCCGAATCCGATCGCTGATCTTATCATCGGTCGCATTCACGGGGTGAAAGAATGCACTCCACAGCAAATTTCTAATTGGGAAAATGTTAATATGCAATCGGCTAATGCAGTAATCACTAGGGCTCAAGCTCTTAATATGCCACAATCTTCACATTCTGAAGATAATGATGCGCAGATCCAAGATGATCCCTTGGAGATTTCCCACGATTCCTTTATCAAACAGCAGGAAGATGATCCTACTCTAAAGAAATTCTTTACTCTGGCAAAAAAAGGTGATCCGAATAAGGATACAAATCGTAAATCTTGGATTACGATGAAGAATGGCGTACTTGTACGTATGGTACAAGACTCCGCTAAGTCCATTCATTCTCAAATCCTTGTGCCTAAAAATATGAGAGTTAAAATCTTACAGCACGCTCATGATTCGCAGTGTGCTGGACATATGGGTTTTTCCCGTACTAAAGCTAGAGTTCTTCAATCTTTCTTTTGGCCTGCTGTGAATAAGGACATACGAATCTATTGTCGATCTTGTAAAGTATGTCAAGAGATTAAATCCAGAGGTCCACGCCATGATGCACCTATTCAGGCTGCAGACATTCCCATTCGGCCATTTCAAAAAATGGCGATAGACATCATTGGTTCATTTAAGATAAAGTCTGCTAGAGGACACCAATTTATTTTGACGTGTGTTGATATGTGCACACGTTGGCCGGAGGCTGTTCCTCTAAAGAGCATAACTACTGCTGATGTCGCAGATGCTCTTTGGTTAATATTTTCTCGTCTGGGGTTTCCAGCAGAAATATTATCCGACCATGGTACCCAACTCATATCGGATACCATGTCTCAAGTAATGTCGACTCTGAAGATAGAGAGATCGCTGAGTAGTATTTATCATCCTATGTCCAATGGGATGGTGGAACGTTTGAATAGAACTCTGAAAAACCTACTAGGTAAGATAACAGAAGATCATCCTCAGGATTGGGATAGGGTTTTACCCGCGGCTCTCTTTGCATATAGAGAGGTCGCCAACGAACATACAGGATTTTCTCCCTTTGAACTTGTCTTTGGCGCGAAACCGCGAGGTCCTATGTCCTTACTTCATGATCTTATAACTGCTGATAATATTGTCGATGACACAAAATCCTCTTATGAATATGTCATCGCACTTAGACACAAGATTATTGAAGCATGCAAATTGGCAACTGCTTCTTCTGAATTTGCGAAACAGAAGGCAAGGGAATTTGCCAATAAAAAGAGATGTTTGCGACAACTTTGTCCAGGTGACAAAGCATTTGTCTTGCTACCTTGTAGGGAAAATAGACTTCTCATTTCTTGGAAAGGTCCGTACGATATAATATCAAAAGTTTCCGATGTTGACTATATCGTCGATATTGACGGGAAGCGTAAAACCTTCCACATCAACATGCTCACGGAATTCCATGAACGTCCTGATTATTTACAACCTGTTTTCCAGGCAACGGACGATTTTCCAGTCCAACATGGACAGTACTCATCTCTGTCAGTAATACAGGATGAGGAAACGAGTTTCTCGGATGTAAATTTACCTTTTCCAATGATTCCTCTTCACTCTAATGAATCATGGAAAGATGTTGCAATTTCTCCAGAATTATCTCCAGGAGAGCAGAAACAAGTTTCTACTATGTTAGAACAATTTCAGGATGTCCTTACTGACATTCCTGGTCAAACTGATGTCATTCAACATGACATTATTCTTACTGACCATAGTCCTATAAGAGTCAGACCGTATCCTATCCGATACATTTTCAAGCACAGGTAGAGAAAGAGTTAGATGAGATGATAGAGTTAAAAATTATTGAACCATCCACATCAGCATATTCTTCGCCGATGGTTATTGTACGAAAAAAAGACAATAACATACGTCTTTGCGTGGATTATCGCAAATTGAATCAAGTGACTAAATTCGATGTTGAACCTATGCCTTTACTAGAAGAGCTACTTACGAGACTATCGAATTCTCACTTCTTTACTAAACTCGATTTGTCTAAGGGATATTGGCAAGTTCCACTATCCGAACACGCCAAACCGTTTACTGCTTTTTCGACGCCTAGGGGTCTATTCCAATGGAATTTCATGCCTTTCGGTCTTATGAACGCCCCTGCAACATTTGTACGCATGATGCGTCGAATCCTATCTCATCGCTCAGATGTCATTGCGTATCTTGATGACATCTGTCTTTTCAGTGATACTTGGAACGATCACTATAATGGTATAAATGAACTATTGTCTATCTTACGCGAGCATAACCTGACAGCGAAACCATCGAAAGCATGTATTGGTTTTAGCGAAATATCTTTCTTAGGACACCGTGTTGGTCATGGGTTCCTAAAAACAGAAGACCATAATACAAGTAAGATACTTAACATTTCTATTCCTAAGACTAAAAAAGCAAGTGCGAAGTCTCTTAGGTCTAATACAATTTTATGGACGATTCATTCCGAATCTGTCCTCCATTATGTCACCTCTTTCTTCCTTGCTAAAGAAAGGGTCTCCTAATGTAGTCCATTGGACTCAAGAATGTCAATCCTCTTTGGATAAGGTTAAAACTATGTTTTCTACTTCACCTATCCTAGTATTGCCTTCTAAGGATAAGACATTTATTCTTCGTAGTGACGCTTCATCCACCGGGATTGGAGCTGCACTAATGCAAGAGTACTCTGGAACTCTGCATCCTGTGATGTATATTTCTCGGAAATTAAATGCCGCAGAGAAGAATTACTCGGTCCTAGACCGTGAATTATTGGCTATGGTTTGGTCAATCCTTAAACTGCAAAGATTTTCTTCTGGGCGCGCATTTCATTGTGGAAACTGACCAGAAAGCTCTTACGGCTATTCAGAGTAAAAATCTGAAGAGCGCGAGATCAACGCGATACGCGATTGCTCTACAGCCATTTCATTTTTCGGTGCGAGCTATCCGTGGGTCAGAAAATGTGATGGCAGATATTTTGTCTAGATGCCCACATGATTCATAACTGTTATACAACTTTGATACAGTTGTTTCTATGTTGAAATGTGTACACATATGTAATATATCATATATTGATTGTAACACTACTTAGCGGTTCATTGATATTTATTCACCGCTGATCTTTCAATGTTTTTCGTCTTTGATGATCATGATGTTAAGATATCTTAGATGAAATTTATGTATAAACTAATGTGGAAATTGTGTCATTGCTAATATTGTAGTATGCGTTGGTGACACCTCTCTGGAAATATTTATACTTAGAGAAGTACCTTCTCTAAGGTCATAAAACTTATGCTTATCATCTGCGCATTGTTATTGGTGCGTTGTGAGCCTATTGTATGTTGCTCCTAGATGTATTTCAAAAAAAAAAAATGTACCATTTTTTTTTTCCCGAGGGGTGTGGTAATCTGTTGCGTGCATATTTTGACGCACATATTACAAAAATCGATATGGCTATTTAATATGGGAAAAATATAGACATTCATTCATTTGTGTATGAAAATGCTGTCTATGGGGAAAGCGAGATAATCCATGTTTGATTCACACTTTTGATTATAGGAGTAATCGTTCTGGATATTGATCCGGCGCAAGGATATTGCTCTTATATTTGTACTTATTTTTAGGGCCAGAAAATAGATTAATTTGCTTATTATGTTTATGGCCTGAATTCATATGTATTACATATTATTAGTACAAGTAGAATCAGTCCTATATTGTATATTTTGGATGGGTAGGCGGGACTAGATTCTTATTATTCCGGTCTAGCGGAAGTATGAGTTGTCTTGACAAGTCGTGATGAGTTCCGATGTACCGTGATAATGGCGGGTACGCACTTTTCAAAGGGCTGGTAGATTCTTAAGGAAATATGATTCATGAAGTGGTTTTCTTCTAAAGGAGATGGTATCTCTACTATAGTTTATGTTAGAGACTCTCCTAAGGTACGGTACAATGTATAATTCGGACTCCATGTATTGCCAGACCCTATTTTGATGATCTCATGTCGATTCGACGTAGATGGAACATTGTGCTTCGTATCGCTAGGGTCGTGTTTTGTATCGACGAAGATGACAGACTTTCCTACAGCGGTTATGGCTACGTGAATTAACCTGATCACCGTAGAGCTGTATGGAAACATTTATGAAATCATTTATATACCCATTATAAATTAACTCTGGCTTATATTCTCCTTCCTATGAATGAGTGAACGGCAACTCAGGGAGGCGGCCATGTTAGATTTCGGTCATCATATGTTTTGATCACTGCCAAGAGAACAGATTATTTATCCTATTATCGGACAGTGACAGGGAGATCTCAATCTTGCTAGAAACCCCCTCTTTCGTGGTTTCATAATATATACTACAAACTATGGACGTCAAGTAACTTTAGTTATTTACCGATCTGCCTTCACTGACGCGTTTAGTCAGATAGGGGGATGCGGCCATAATGTATCATGACAATTGAACTTTTGATGTACTGCCCATTATTTCTGAATGTGTCATGACTTCAGATCTGCTATGTATACCTACAAATTGATATGTCAACATACCATGATGTACTCGTATGTCCAGTGTGTACGTCTGAATAAATTGAGTAAACAAAGATTCCAGCAGTCTGCATTGGTGCCTTGTAGACACAAGTGTATGAGTGGTTATATTGGTCAGCACACGAACAGTACACCATTCGCGGTAATCACACTCTACACTTCTACTTCATACATACACCATCCTGCGTCGGTTGGAGTGACCAAGTTTAGGGCCTGCTTCCCCTGGAGCCTTTGCCTTCCCTAACTCAGGACTAGGGTGAGTTACCCATTTACAGCTGGGTAGACTGGGGCATGCCTGATCTCAACAACACACCACTCTTCCTTACAGAGCATACAGACTGACACTTTACAGAGTGGAAAGAAGAAAAGAAACTTTACAGCTGTCTAATACAGGGGTCGGCAACCAGTCAGTCTTGATCTACTAGTATAACCCCTAGCATGATTTGATAGATCTCTAGGTGACGGAAGGGGGAGGTGGAGAATTTTTTACCTAGGTAAATTTCGGAATAGCCCTCTCCCACCTGCACTTAAATGTGCAGTGTCCCCACATTAATGGGTACTTTCACCGCATTCCCAGTAAAAATATAAATTTAATTTTAATTTACCACTTGTATGATGGCGGGATTGCAGAACACAGTTCACGAAACAGATAAATGTTACACGTAGGGCTGGACTTATTCCAAATTCCAGATACTCTGAAAACTGAAAAAAGACTAGATGTTGTCAAGGTAGATCATTTGAGGGCTCAGGGTTTCTAAAGTAGATCCCCACACATCGTAGGTTACCGACCGCTGGCCCAATGTCTGCCCGAGTATGATAGGGAGAATTGCAGGATTTCAGAATCTATAGGTATTGTCGTATTCATAGCAAGGTATTGCAAGTGCTTTCTTTCAAAAACTGCTGAACCTGTTTGAGATACATACCACAAAGGTTAACTAAACTAAAAAGACCTTGTGACGATCGACAGCATTAATCGTCGCGGGTTGATAAAATTCAAGACAGTACTTGCTGAGGTTGATACATTTCACAATAATAGTATTTGGGGAATTGGTAAACTTCACGATATAGATGGGGGTGGTGGATAATCTTCACGACAACAGTTGTCGAGGATTGGTAAACATTGCGACAAGAGTTGTTTAGGGTTGGTAAACATCACAATTGTAGTGGTAGCTTGTAAACTTCACGACAATAGTTGAAGTTGATAAACTTCACAATAATAGTGTTCAGGGATTGGTCAACTATATGATGTAGTTTTTAAGGATTTATAAACTTCACGACAATAGTTGTTGACGGTTGGTAAACTTTATGACAATAGTTGTTTATAGTTGGTAAATTTAACGACAATAGGTGTAAAGGGTCAATAAACTTCACGACGATAGTTGTTGCAGGTTAGTAAACTTCACGACGATAGTTGTTGAAGGTTGATAAGCTTCACGACAATAGTTTTTGAACATTGGGAAATTTCACGACAATAGCTATTGAGGAACAATGTTACTATCAGTATCAGGAAAAATACTAAGCAGGATCATCCTTGAGAGATTAAAAGAGTCCATAAATAAAAAACTGACAACTTGTGCAAAGAAGATACCTGTTTATATATCACTCGTTCGTCTGGCTTAAACAACACAGATGTCGATAAATGTGACTTAATCTAGTGCTGGCCATTAACCAAACAAGTCAATGTGGCTACAAAAACAGGTGAAGCGGTCAGGTCCGCCGGGTTTGTGACGAGGTGTGAGATAATCTTAGTCAATGAAAGCGTAAAAGTAGGATAAGCGGCAGGAGAGAAGGAAGCGATAGAATAGTCGAGTAACACTGACGGAGAGGAATGGTGAAAGGAAAATTAAGCGGAGGAAATAAGACGCATTTCGTCAGAGAGAGGTCACAGAAAATAAGTCTTTAAATACACACGGAGAAAGCAAAGATAATGGGAATAAGTGCAGGAAACGATAACAGGATTGCACTTGAAGAAACGTCACTACAAGATGTAGAATCAGATACATATATTGGCATCAATATAGACTCTGGTGGAGGGAAAGAAAATTATATCAACAGAAGAACACAAATGGTCATAGGAGCTTTCTTTGAATTAGGAAATAAAAGGAGATCATAAGAAATTAAGTCCAACCCATAAATCAAAATCGATCGTCAGTTCACAAGTCATGTCAGTTCTATTGCATGGCTCTAGCGTAGACTGCTGGCAACTTGAACCACATAATTGTACCACAAACTGAGAGACAACAAGTATAACTTCTAAGTTTAAGGTCTTCTGCCGTGAGACTAAGGCGCGCTTCGCTTCCATTCCACCATTTCATCTTCCTACGAATTGCCGATAACAAAGTAGGAAATAACCGAGAGAGAGTGGTGGGTGAGAGGTGTGACATGATGCGATAAGAAAACCTTGAACGATGTAAACGAAAACAACGATAAAGAGCGGGTGAGAAAAAATAAATGAAAGGGCATAGGAGAGAAAATGATGAAGGTCACAGGAAAATGTAACGATCGGATATTTGACTTGGCACAGAATAAAATAATGGAAGCAGTATGACAAGATCACTAATGTGGAACTGAAGACAACAACCAGACAAGTACCAGTAGCACAATAGATGAGAAGAAGACACTGGAGATGGATGGGACATACATTGAGGAAACCTGTTGATAGCATTACAAGGCAGTCCATGCTCTGGAATACCCAAGGTAAAAGAGGTGTGTAACCTCTTACCTGTTATGTTTGTTGTTCTCCGTGATTCAGGGCCATACAATAGGGCTCTTTGGTATTGTCCTGTAGAAATTCTGTAAAGTCATGTTCTTCTATCATATACTATCCATATCCCAGCTGTATTCTTAGCAATTTCTTATCAAAAGGTGATTGTTATACCATAATCACGCATGGAGGCATATCGAGAGTTACCCTTCTATGACCACGAGTTAAACGCTCAATGCTATAGTATTCAGATGTGGATTTGAACCTGTGTCTGTGAAGCTAAATACACCCTAATTGACTTTTGAAATCATCCACACACTTCCAGGGATTCCCCCTGTGGTGAAACATGTCGAGAACCCAGCATTGTACACTAAGCTTGGAGGAGTCCCTTGATCCCCAGGCGAAACTGCTTTTACCTGGTTGGCTGTATGCAGGAGGATCTCACTATTGAATCAGGATAGGCAGGGGGGGGGGGGGGGGCTGAGAAGTGGCTCTGTGTAGGACGTGACAATTGTCATGCGCTTCTTACTCCTAGCAGATGTGATGATCATTTAAATGCAAGCCAAGCTGGAGAAACGGGAGCTCATTACTTCAACTCGACAGCTTTCGGAATGGCAGGAAAGTCACAGGAAAAGCCTAGATCTACAGTGTAGATAATACCAAGGAGTCTACAACTTTGTATTTGCTACAATAAAGCGAAAAGCTCAACAAGCCCTAGTTAAACAACAACAAAAACAGCAACAATATCGTAAACACTTGATACTTTTTTAGATGGAGATTTATAACATCTGTGGTTGGCAGAGTGGTTAGAGCGCTGGTCTCTCGCCTCAAAGGTGGCGGGTTCGATTCAAGGTATCGACACGCTTCAGTCTACCCAGCTATAAATTGGTTCTTGACTTTGCACTTGAGTTAAGCGAGGAAAAGACAGCGAGGACGGAAACTGGTCACCCCACCCTTTGATGCTGCATCTAGTATAGTGAAGTCTCTAACACTTCACTCCCCTACTACAATATTTGTAATGGGACCACCATCTGTTACTCCCGGATGCAATAAAATAGCAGACTTGATTTTGCGTGACAAAAAACTGTTAACGCCATTAGCAGTAAACTAGGACAGTCGCGCGACATTTGCGGTAATTGAACGAACTCACGACTCCGGGGACAATTGAAGCATTCAGTAAGGCCTGACCTACAACACAGGTCTACGTGTAGACATAACCTTCCGGGATAAAGGTCAATATGACATATATCAATGGTGGAATGGCTATATAATAAAATAAATTATTTTGTTAAGTCGCATAGCAGATATTGTCGTAGGGGAGTGAAATGTTAGAGACTTCACTATTATAAGGTTCAGCTTTTGTAGGTAGGATGAAGAGATCCTTTCGACGTTGCCTCTGCTTAACTCTTTGACTCCGGAACAACGCTCAGAGCGTTGGTCAGATTTGATTGCGTGCCAAAACAACTCTCTGAGCGTTGCCAAAACAACTCTGTGGGCGTTGCCAAAACAACTCTCTGGGCGTTGTTTTTAGTCTATCATGAATTAAAATTACGGCACAGGGTGGAAAATATTTGCGGAGTCAAAGAGTTAAGAGCAGAGTCAGGTACTCATTTACAGGTGGGTAAACTGGGGAGTGGCGCTACCACGGTTCGAATCCTGAGCGCCGTAACTTTCTCGCGAGACGAGAACGCTCTAACCCTTCTTTTCAATTTGACGCTAATGGCTATGTCATGCCGACATTTGAAAGTGGATAGATAGCATCATCATTAAGATTAGGAGGAAGGAGCATTTTCCTAACATCATCGAGTGCTGGAGACCGACAGTTTGGCAAAGGAAGGTGACAAGCTGCCTTAACCTGATACAAGTATAACTTTCGAAGAGGCAAAGAGTTTTATCAGAACCATATAAAGAAATAAATGAGAAACAGAGCATCCAGGACACACACAAAATGATGCATATTACCAGCTCAACAGAAAAGAACAAGTGATAATCTTCAGACTTCGCCCGGAGCACAACAGATTGGGATACAACTATTCAAGAAACTAAATATATGAACTACCGATGAGTGTAAATGTGGCACTTACAAAATGCTGACCATTTGCTTCAAAGATGCCCAACTTATGAGCGACAAAGAAAACACATATAGCCGTCATCAGTATCATTCGTGGAAAAAACTCTATGGAGATTGTCGTGAAACATTCTAAATCCACACATATAAATTAAGAGGTAAATGTAAAGCCTAACACATAAATTGAATAAAAAGAAAGAGAAATTGTAAAAGTACAGTGCTGTCACAATGGCGTACAAAAATCCCCCTTGTTTTCTATTTCGTCTGCAAATTGTAACGTTTCACGTTGATAGTAAAGCCTACTGCATCACTACACGCTTTCTACAATAAAACGTGTACTGTATTTCTAAGAAAACCTTGAGCTAGGCACACTGCGTAATGACCTAAATTAATACTTCCATTAATTTCATTTTATACACTACGTTAACATAAACGGAAAGACAGATGAACTTAGGATAGAGAGAGGGAGGACTGAAAGCAGGAACGCATGCAACACTAACACGCGTCTCGCGATATACAATTAATGCCACCCTCCCCGCGCGAAAGGCCAGAAGCACTAACTTTTTTTCAAATAGACCGTGATAAAAAACACTACCCATACGAGAGTTAGGTTTAAAAACCTGAAAAACGCTTATTAGGAAACATGACATTATACTGTTTTATGTCTGAAAGCCTGACAGTACCCAGACACCACATCGTATCGAAGTGAACGGGAGGTAGAAGAAAATGCATATTTTGAACGCAGCCCCTTAGCCCCATTAAAATTTATATATTTGGGTTCCTTAGGACTTGCTGACAAAGAATATGTTAAGTGTTACGCAAATAGTCTAGGAATTAACAAATTATAGCCAAAAGAAAATAGTGAGGGTGTCAGACAACACCAAAAAATAATCGCACAGTGGCATGTTTTGAAACCACTATTTTACGGGAAATGGGCCACCATGTAAAATCCTATTTGATTGGATAGAAGTAAATGTAAGGCTAAACACGATTAGTCGGACTACAAATACTAATTCTTTGTTGTTAGGGGAAACGGTAGTAATGGTACTTTTTTTGAAAAGCTGTGTAAACATGGCCCGATTGGTTAGACCCGCCAATATAGCCAATTAGGAGCGTCAGTTCAGTGCCACATTTAAAAAAAAAACTTACTAAGAAACAGTGCGTTGAGATCCAGATCATATTTTTCTAAATAAAAGTCTGGGACAGAGGCAGATCGGAATTTGTGCCATATTCATCGCCAGTCAACGTATCTGTGTATTATTTCCATGAATTGTGGGACTGTGGTCCTAAGTTACTGAAGCAGCACCTGGTCTGAGTTTTGCTGAATCCAGAGGCTGACAGCATACTCCTTGGTCCAGATAGCGACCAGTGAGGTGTCTCCAGAACACAGTGAAGCAATCGAGTAGAGGAGTCTTTTCCTGCCGCCATGACGAAAGATAAGCTTCTGTGGCCAGAGTAGCTCAACATTATGTGCCCCCTCAAAAATTGACATTTTATTAAACACAGAGGGACAATTAATTGGTTCAAATGACAGGAACTGTGAACTTTTCCCAATACTATTTCCACGATAATCAAACACTTGAAGTCATGATGAAAAAACAACAACCAGGCTTGAACAAAACCAGTATTAACTCATATTACTACTGCACAAATTACACACATAGAATAATAATAATAAAATATGTCAATACAAAGTTCATATATATAAACTGTGTACATACTACTTGTAATTACATTTGATTGTGATTCCTGGTTCACTGTGTAGTTGAATCAGGATACCCATTATTGAAAGAATTAATACATACATTTTTAAACTTAAACACTTGACTCATTTAAGATAGTCTTATAGAGTGTTATATGTGTGTGAGTGTCACAGTGTTGTAAAGTGTTGTGAAATAAATTAAATTGTTTATCTGTCTGTTGTTGTTGTGACTTACACTTCATCATTTTCATAACCCTAGACATTTAACGTAGTCATCACAATATTCCAGAATAATTCTGACTGAGGTATAAATGTGGTAGCAAGTAAGGTCATCTGTAATACACCACACTTAATAGATACAGATACCTTCACAGCTGATCTCAGTCAGTACACTAAGTCCCCTATAAATATTTATAAAATCCCACTTTACCACATATATTGGGGTCTCGCTCCCGTGATATTGAACTTTCTCCTATTATATATATTGGGAATAATAAAAAATTAAAAGGTATCCTTGGGTGGAATTAAATAAGGTTGTGCTCTCAGTGCCTGTGGTTGTCCTTGCATAATTAATTACAGATTGTATTGTTTAGTTAGACATTATATACATTTACCTGTTAGAAAATGGCGGACCTGGCCAAATTTCGATCTGCTGCTGTGCAGACTGCTAAAGAGTTAGGAATGGACGGGCAAGTTATGATTGCCTATGTCACTATGGAATATGACAAATATATTGAACGTGAAGAAAGAAGATTAGAAAAAGAGTCCGAAAGAAAATTAGAATCTGAAAGATTGGCCGAAGATAAAAGAATAGAGGCTGAAAAAAAAATCAAGAGGTTGCAGATTGAGGCTGAGGCTAAGAAGTTAAAATTAGAGGCTGAGGCTGAGACTAAGAGGCTCCAGTTGGAAGAGAAAAAGGCTGAAAGGGAAGCCGAGGAAAGAAGACAGGCTGCAGAGAGGGAAGCAGAAAAGTAGGAGAAGAGATTACAAAGGGAACATGAGTTACGACTAAGGGAGTTTGAGTTTCAAGGCCATGCTCCTGAAAATGGTGCCAGTCCCTTTACCTCCGATGCTACTGCTAGTCAGGGAGCCTCAACCTCAGCTATGAATTTTCATTTAGATCATTTTGTTGAGAAAGACGATGATATCGAGAGCTATCTAAATAGATATGAACTATTAGCTACCACGTATGGGTTAGAGAGAGAAAGGTGGAGCTTAAAGTTATCTCAAGGGCTTCGTGGGGCAGCTTATGAAGTTTTTGCCAAAATGAGCAGAGGTGATCAAGAAAATTATGACATGCTAAAGCAGGCTCTTTTGTTAAGATATGAAAAGAACGCAGAATTTTATAGGAAAAAATTTAGGAATGCTAAACTACTGTCAGGTGAAACCTATCACCAGTTCTCTGCACGGTTAGAGACATACTTGGAGAAATGGACTTCTCTGGGGAAAACCCAAGATCTTAAGGAAATGGTCCTTATAGAACAATTAAGAGAGTCCATGGCTCCAGACCTGAGAAAGTTTCTCATGGAACAAGGTGCAGAGAGACTGGGTGAGTTACTAAATGTTGCAGAAAGGTATCAAGCAGCTCAGGCAGAGGTATCAGGTAAAAAAAAAGAAACAGGTAGATAATTTTAAGGCACCAGAGAACTGTAATAAATTTGATCCTAGAGATCAAAACAAGAGTAAGCACCAGTTTGATAGGCCACGGTATGACAATAAAAATAAAACCCCACAATTCGATGAAAGGAAATATGATGAAAGAAAATCTTTCAACCAAGGAAGGAGGTGGTGTAAAAATTGTAAGATGAACAATCATGACACTGACCATTGTAGAAGGAAACCTGTGTATATGGCCACCCTTCAGGTCAGGTCGACCTCAAGACAGGAGGAGGATATCCTGATAGATACCACTCCAGAAGAGATGAGGAAGGCACAGGCTGGGGATAAGACCCTCAAGCCTTGTTTCAGGAAATTGTCAACTTGTCATACAACTCCAGGCAAGGGAGATTTTTACATGAAAAACAAGTTGATTTACAGGAAGGCCGGAACTAGATCCAATGGTCACGGACAGTTGGTTCTTCCAAAGGCATATAGGGCAGAATTAATAAGGAGCCTACATGTGAGAAAAGATGGGGACCATGAGAAAATTGGTACCATCATCCAAAAGGTGGCTCACAATTATTATTGGCCCAAGGCAAGGTGGGACATTGAGAATTTTGTAGAAAGGTGTAGCATAGCACATGAGGGAACACCCACAAGTGGGAACATTGATCAGGACCTGGACACGCCACGGGGCAAACTTAGGCCTGACAATACAAAGAAAAATAAATTTGATAAAGTGGACCAAATGGAATGGGAAGCCCCTTTTCACGGACAAGCTTCAATTAACTGTTTTACAATGGCCACTATGCAGCGAGTGCAAAAAGATGTCTTACCCCAGGATAAGCCGAAAATCCCTCAATCGGACTTATGTAAACTGGAGGAAGAGGATGAAGAGAGGAAATCTCTCATCCAGAATTCTAAGTGGGGAGAAAGCCCCAAGAAAAGAATTGGTAGTGGTCGTTTTGTGCATGATAATTCTGGGAAGAAAAATCATCACTATAGCGCTTCGAGTGGAAGAGACCATACAGGTGCATGGACAAAGAGGTCCACAAAATTAAAGGTCCATATGTAACGCTGTTAAGAACGTGGACTGATGAAAAGGCAGAGGAAAATATTACATCCTCATACCAATATGTGAATGAGCTGACCACTCGTTTAAAAACTGGCTGGAAACTTGCCAATGAAAATTTGAGACAAGCCAGGAAGAAACATGCTGGCTATTTCAACAGGAAGGCTAAAGACAGAGATTTGGCTGTGGGAGAGAAGGTACTGCTTCTTCTACCCGGTAGTCAGAATAAGTTACAAATTGGATGGCAAGGTCCATATACAGTTCTAGAGAAGGTGTCTAGAACAAATTATAAGATAGATAAGGAGGGGAAAGAAAAAATCTATCATGTGAATCTCCTGAAGAAATATTTGGAAAGAGAAAATCAGGAAGAGACACACTTGTTGACCTTTGTGGTGAAGTGGGATGTTATAAATATTTATAGGGGACTTAGTGTACTGACTGAGATCAGCTGTGAAGGTATATATATATATATCTAATAAGAGTAGTGTATTATATATAACCTTACTTGCTGCCACATATGTATACCTCAGTCAGAATTATTCTGGAATAGTGTGATGACTACGTTATATGTCTAGGGTATGTGTATGATGAAGTGTAAGTCATAACAACAACAGACAGATAAACAATTTAATTTATTCCACCACACTTGACAACACTGTGACACTCACATACATAAAACACTCTACGAGGATATCTTAAAGGAGTCACTGATAACTTTTCAAATAACAATATGTATTCAGTGCTGTCATGAAGGTATATGTGTCCTGATTCAAATACAAAGGGAACCAGGAATCACAATCAATTTTAATTACAAGTTATATGTACAGAATTTCTCAATATGAATCTTGTAGTGACATGTATTTTTAATAGTATCCTATGTGTGTCAGTGGTGTAGTAGTAATATGAGGTAATACTGGTTTTGTTTTGTTCAAGCTCTGTTGGTATTTGTCATCATGACTTCAATAGTTTGTCTTTATTGGAACTAGTATTGGAGATGTTCTCAGTTCCTGATATTAAAACAATTAAATTCCCCTCTTAATTGTATTTTACACTGTCATTTTAAGATGGGGGTACATAATGTTGAGCTCAGCTGGCCACATCAGCTTATCTTGCGTGATGGCGGCAGGAAAAGACTCCTCTGCTCGATTTCTCCCCTGGGCTCTGGAGACACCTCACTGATAGCTAAATGGACCAAGGAGTATGCTGTCCGACTCTGGATTCAGCAAAGCTCTGACCAGGTGCTGCTCAATACCATAAGACCACAGTCCCTGAAAACAAGAAGGATGTACCTTCTACTTCATAACTAATTGATACTCTAGTTCTACACTGAGCACAATACATCACAAACATTGAGTTCAGAGCGTTAGGCCAACTGTCAGCTTCATCTGAAATACTTTATACCAGTATTTCCCTCCCTAATGGTTACTACGCCTCTGCAATTCCAGCATTATTTCTTTCTAGTCAATCATCTAGGTGTCAGTGTACTGTTTGGCCATTCCATGCCGGTTTACTTTCCTCCGACACCTTCTGTTCAGGCTGGAGCATTATAGGCTTTACATCATGTTTGCTACTGAACTACACATATATACAGGCATAAATTAACAATTTACATTCAATTTTCATTAAAAGATATTGAATATTTCAAGCTTACCACAATTCATAGAATAATAAACAGTTTCGTTGACTGGCAATGGATATAGCACAACTCCGATCTGCCGGTGTTCCAGGCTTTATTTTATATAAAATATACACTGGTGCTCAACGTACTGCTTCTTAGTAGGTTTATTACAAGATGTGGCAATGAACAGACGCTCTGAATCAAGTATATTCGCAGCTCTACCCAATGAAACCACGTCTCCACATCTTTTCAAAAAAGTACCCCTTCTATTCGTTTCCCATAACAACGCAATATAGTATTTATAGCCCGACCAATCGTGTTTAGTCTTATATTTGTTGCGCTCCAATCAATTAGGAGTTAACATGGTAGGCTATTTCCGTAACGTAAGGTTTTTTCAAACACGTTATAAAAAAAATTTTATGAGCAGAAATGATTTCATGCTGTCAGGCATCCCCACTATTTTATTTTGGTTATAATTTGGTAATTCCTAGACTATTTGCGTAACGTTTTACATATTCTTTGTCAGCAAGCCCTAAGAAACCCAAATATACAAATTTAAAAGAGCTAAGTGGCTGCGTTCAAAATATGCAATTTCTTCTACCTCCTGTTTCGAAGATGTGCTGTCTGGGTACTGTAATGTTTTCAAACGTAAACCCATCTAATGTTATCTTTTCTAATAAGCGTTTTCCAGGTTTTTAAAACCTAACTCTGGGAAGGTTAGTGTTTTTATCACTGTCCGTCTGAAAAAAAGTTAGTGCATGTGGCCTTACACGCGTGATAGTAGTAATTGTGTATCGCGCGACGCGAGTTTAGTGTTGCATGTTGTTCGTTCGTTTTGGTAACGTAGTATAATTAATGTTAGGATTAATTTAGGTCATTACGCAGTGTGCCTCTCAATGTTTTTCTTAGAAATGCAATACCCGTTTTAATGTGTTGTGGAAACGCTTGTATTTATGCAGTGGCTTATATTTAACGTGGAAACGTTACAATTTGCAGACGAAGCATAAAACAAAGGGGGATTTCGAGTACATTCTTTGTGACAGCACTGTTATTTTACCATTCTTCTTCCTTTTATTAAATTTATTTATTAGGCTTTATATTTACCTGATAATTTATATATGTGGATTAGAATATTTCACGACACCTCCCCTCTTAAAACAGACATCCCATGTCAGTCCTTTATTCTATATACACATAGATAAATGTAAGTCAACTTGACTTTACTCTGCTGTGGTGCTATCATGGTTTTATGTAGTTGGGTCCATTCAGAGTAGGCACTACTCATGAAATCTGCCTCAGACTTCTACAACCAATAATATATTTCGGTTATGTTACTGAACAGCCGCAAGTGTGAGTGCTTGTCTTAATGCTGCTTCGCAACCCGTATTCACCATTTCTCTTCTCTGAGTCTGCGCAATGACATGTCCAGAGAACATTATATTTCCCTCAAAATGTACGTTATGAGGAGATAACATATACCTGGTGATAGCAGAGTTTTCGTAGTGGATCCCATAATCTTCTTATTATCCTGTATGAAACATTCGGAATATCCTCAATCAAAGAGGCAACTCAGGGATTCATTACGTTCCTCCGAAATGTTTACATCCAACAATTTTCTCATCATTCTAGAGAAGACACTAGGCGCATTCTTCAATCCAAATGGCAATCTATTAAACTCATAGTGTCCTTCTGAGGTACTAAAAGCTAGGTATGGTCTAACCTCAGGCTTTACTGGAATCTGATAGTATCCTTTACTCAGATCCACTTTGAGAAATATTTAGCTTTATTTAGTCTGGCAAACAGCTGATTTGTATCCGGCAATGGATCCACCTGTCCTTCTGTAATAGCATTCAGTCTCCTGTAATCTATACAGAGTCTATGTTCTCCAGAGGCTTCCTTAAGAGTACAACACCGGAACTATACGAAGATTCACTGTGCGAAATAATTCCTTCCTTCAACAGATAGTCTATCTCTTCCTTCAAAGCTTCTCCTTAGCAAACGGAATCGAATATGGTTTCATACAGACAGGTGTGGGGTCTATCAGTTTCATATCATATTCCAATAGGTTTGTATGCCCTGGTCGGTCTGTTAACACCTCTGCATGATTATTTAGAACCTGTTGCACTCTCTCTTTCTGAGTTTTCGTTAAATGTGTACTGATTTTCACCTGTGCTGCTGTCTCACAGGGGTGTAATGGATACTCAAATGATGAAAGTGGTTCCTTTTTCATCTCCATGGCGATGGACAAGGTCAACAAGTGTGTCTCTTCCTGATGTTCTCTTTCCAAATATTTCTTCAGGAGATTCACATGATAGATTTTTTCCCCCTTCTTATCTATCTTATAATTTGTTCTAGACACCTTCTCTAGAACTGTATATGGACCCTGCCATCCAATTTGTAACTTATTCTGACTCCCGGGCAAAAGAAGCAGTACTTTCTCTCCCACAGCCTAATTTCTGTCTTTCGCCTTCCTGTTATAATAGGCAGCATGTTTCTTCCTGGCTTGTTTCAAATTTTCATTGGCAAGTTTCCAGCCAGTTTTTAAACGAGTGGTCAGCTCATTCACATATTGGTATGAAGATGTAATGTTTTCCTCTGCCTTTTCATCAGTCCACGTTCTTAACAAAGCTACATATGGACCTTTAATTTTGTGGACCTATTTGTCCATGCACCGGTATGGTCTCTTCCACTCGAAGCTCTATAGTGATGATTTTTCCTCCCAGAATTATCATTCACAAAACGACCGCTACCAATTTTTTCCTGGGGCTTTCTCCCCACTTAATATTCTTGATGAGAGATTTCCTCTCTACATCCTCTTCCTCCAGTTTGTTTAAGTCCGATTGAGGGATTTTCGGCTTATCCTGGGGTAAGACATCTTTTTGCACTCTCCGCATAGTGGCCATTGTAAAACAGTTAAGTGAAGCTTGTCCGTGAAAAGGGGCTTCCCATTCCATTTGGTCCACTTTATCAAATCTATTTTTCTTTTTATTATCAGGCCTAATTTTGCCCCGTGGCGTGTCCAGGTCCTGATCAATGTTCCCACTTGTGGGTGTTCCCTCATGTGCTATGCTACACCTTTCTACAAAATTCTCAATGTCCCATCTTGCTTTGGGCCAATAATAATTGTGAGCCACCTTTTTGAATGATGGTACCTATCTTCTCATGGTCCCCATCTGGTTTCACATGTAGGCTCCTTATTAAGTCTGCCCCTATATCTTTTAGGAAGTACCAGCTGTCCCTGACCTTTGGATCTAGCTCCAGTCTTCCTATACATCAACTTGTTTTTCATGTAAAAATCTCCCTTGCCTGGAGTTGTATGACAAGTTGACAATTTTCTGAAACAAGGCTTGAGTGTTTTATCCCCAGCCCTGTGCCTTCCTCATCTCTTCTGGAGTGGTATCCAACATAATATCCTCCTCCTGTCTTGAGGTCGACCTGACCTGAAGGGTTGCCATATACACAGGTTTCCTTCTGCAACGGTCAGTGTCATGATTGTCCATCTGACAATTCTTACACCACCTTTTTCCTTGGTTGAAAGATTTTCTTTCATCATATTTCCTTTCATCGAATTGTGGGAATTTATTTTTATTTTCATACCGTGGCCTATCAAATTGGTGCTTACCTTTGTTTTGATCCCTAGGATCAAATTTATTAAAGTTCTGTGGTGCCCTAAAGTTATCCACTTGTTTCTTTTTATTACCTGTTACCTCTGCTTGAGCTGCTTGATACCTTTCAGCAACATTTAGCAACTCACCCAGCCTCTCTGCACCTTGTTCCATGAGAAACTTTCTCAGGTCTGGAGCCATGGACTCTCTTAATTGCTCTATAAGGACCATTTCCTTAAGATCTTGGGTTTTCCCCCCAGAGAAGTCCATTTCTCCAAGTATGTCTCTATTCGTGCAGAGAACTGGTGATAGGTTTCACCTGACAGTAGTTTAGCATTCCTAAATTTTTTCCTATAAAATTCTGCATTCTTTTCATATCTTAACAAAAGAGCCTGCTTTAGCATGTCATAATTTTCCTGATCACTTCTGCTCATTTTTGCAAAAACTTCATAAGCTGCCCCACGAAGTCCTTGAGATAACTTTAAGCTCCACCTTTCTCTCTCTAACCCATACGTGGTAGCTAATAGTTCATACCTATTTAGATAGCTCTCTATATCATCGTCTTTCTCAACAAAATGATCTAAATGAAAATTCATAGCTGAGGTTGAGGCTCCTTGGCTAGCAGTGGCATCAGAGGCAAAGGGACTGGCACCATTTCAGGAGCATGGCCTTGAAACTCAAACTCCCTTAGTCTTAACTCATGTTCCCTTTGTAATCTCTTCTCCTCCTTTTCTGCTTCCCTTTCTGCAGCTAATCTCTTCTCTTCTCTTTCTGCAGCTAATTTCTTCTCTTCTCTTTCTGCAGCTAATTTCTTCTCTTCTCTTTCTGCAGCTAATTTCTTCTCTTCTCTTTCTGCAGCCTGTCTTCTTTCTTCTCCTTCCAATTTCTTAGCCTCAGCCTCAATCTGCAACCTCTTAATTTCCCTTTCAGCCTCTAACTTTCTTTCGGCTTCAAACCTTCTTTCTTCGCGTTCAATAAATTTGTCACATTCAGTAGTGACATAGGCAACCATAACTTGCCCATCTAATCCTAACTCTTTTGCAGTCTGAACAGCAGCAGATCGAAATTTGGCTAGGTCCGCCATTGTCTATCAGGTAAGTTTATAAAATGTCTAACTAACAATTCAATCTCTAAATATATATCTAATGGACAACACAGGCACCGAGAGCTCAACCTTATTTAATTCCACCCAAGGATACCTTTTAATTCTTATATTCCCTGAAGTGAATTACCCCCAATATTAATTACAAGTTATATGTACAGAATTTCTCAATATGAATCTTGTAGTGACATGTATTTTTAATAGTATCCTATGTGTGTCAGTGGTGTAGTAGTAATATGAGGTAATACTGGTTTTGTTTTGTTCAAGCTCTGTTGGTATTTGTCATCATGACTTCAATAGTTTGTCTTTATTGGAACTAGTATTGGAGAAGTTCTCAGTTCCTGATATTAAAACAATTAAATTCCCCTCTTAATTGTATTTTACACTGTCATTTTAAGATGGGGGTACATAATGTTGAGCTCAGCTGGCCACATCAGCTTATCTTGCGTGATGGCGGCAGGAAAAGACTCCTCTGCTCGATTTCTCCCCTGGGCTCTGGAGACACCTCACTGATAGCTAAATGGACCAAGGAGTATGCTGTCCGACTCTGGATTCAGCAAAGCTCTGACCAGGTGCTGCTCAATACCATAAGACCACAGTCTCTGAAAACAAGAAGGATGTACCTTCTACTTCATAACTAATTGATACTCTAGTTCTACACTGAGCACAATACATCACAAACATTGAGTTCAGAGCGTTAGGCCAACTGTCAGCTTCATCTGAAATACTTTATACCAGTATTTCCCTCCCTAATGGTTACTACGCCTCTGCAATTCCAGCATTATTTCTGTCTAATCAATAATCTAGGTGTCAGTGTACTGTTTGGCCATTCCATGCCGTTTTACTTTCCTCCGACACCTTCTGTTCAGGCTGGAGCATTATAGGCTTTACATCATGTTCGCTACTGAACTACACATATATACAGGCATAAATTAACAATTTACATTCAATTTTCATTAAAAGATATTGAATATTTCAAGCTTACCACAATTCATAGAATAATAAACAGTTTCGTTGACTGGCAATGGATATAGCACAACTCCGATCTGCCGGTGTTCCAGGCTTTATTTTATATAAAATATACACTGGTGCTCAACGTACTGCTTCTTAGTAGGTTTATTACAAGATGTGGCAATGAACAGACGCTCTGAATCAAGTATATTCGCAGCTCTACCCAATGAAACCACGTCTCCACATCTTTTCAAAAAAGTACCCCTTCTATTCGTTTCCCATAACAACGCAATATAGTATTTATAGCCCGACCAATCGTGTTTAGTCTTATATTTGTTGCGCTCCAATCAATTAGGAGTTAACATGGTAGGCTATTTCCGTAACGTAAGGTTTTTTCAAACACGTTATAAAAAAATTTTATGAGCAGAAATGATTTCATGCTGTCAGGCATCCCCACTATTTTATTTTGGTTATAATTTGGTAATTCCTAGACTATTTGCGTAACGTTTTACATATTCTTTGTCAGCAAGCCCTAAGAAACCCAAATATACAAATTTAAAAGAGCTAAGTGGCTGCGTTCAAAATATGCAATTTCTTCTACCTCCTGTTTCGAAGATGTGCTGTCTGGGTACTGTAATGTTTTCAAACGTAAACCCATCTAATGTTATCTTTTCTAATAAGCGTTTTTCAGGATTTTAAAACCTAACTCTGGGAAGGTTAGTGTTTTTATCACTGTCCGTCTGAAAAAAAGTTAGTGCATGTGGCCTTACACGCGTGATAGTAGTAATTGTGTATCGCGCGACGCGAGTTTAGTGTTGCATGTGTCCTTGTTTTTCAGCCCTCCCTTCTTTCTATTTGAGTCCATCTGTTCGTTTGTTTTGGTAACGTATTATAATTAATGTTAGGATTAATTTAGGTCATTACGCAGTGTGCCTCTCAATGTTTTTCTTAGAAATGCAATACCCGTTTTAATGTGTTGTGGAAACGCTTGTATTTATGCAGTGGCTTATATTTAACATGGAAACGTTACAATTTGCAGACGAAGCATAAAACAAAGGGGGATTTCGAGTACATTCTTTGTGACAGCACTGTTATTTTACCATTCTTCTTCCTTTTATTAAATTTATTTGTTAGGCTTTGTATTTACCTGATACTTTATATATGTGGATTAGAATATTTGTTGAAGGAAGGAATTATTTCACACAGTGAATCTTCGTATAGTTCCAGTGTTGTACTCTTAAGGAAGCCCTCTGGAAAACATAGACTCTGTATAGATTACAGGAGACTGAATGCTATTACAGAAGGACAGGTGGATCCATTGCCGGATACAAATCAGCTGTTTGCCAGACTAAATAAAGCTAAATATTTCTCAAAAGTGGATCTGAGTAATGGATACTATCAGATTCCAGTAAAGCCTGAGGTTAGACCATACCTAGCTTTTAGTACCTCAGAAGGACACTATGAGTTTAATAGATTGCCATTTGGATTGAAGAATGCACCTAGTGTCTTCTCTAGAATGATGAGAAAATTATTGGACCCTCTGAATAATCCATGCATCACAAATTTCATGGATGATATATAAATTAAAAAATAATATGGTATGAAATCAGTTTTACAAGTAAACGGTACACATGAGACAAGGGACGTTTCGGGTTTTACCCTTCGTCAGCCACAGTTACGAACAGGTGACAAGGACAAGAACTACATATAGGTACTTCAAAGATCTGTGATGATGAGGAAAACGTCAAATGAATGATACAAGCAGATGAAACCACAGTGATGAGTGAAACGATAACAGTAATAATGCGAGAAAATCGTGAAACCAGAAAGACATGTCGAAACAAGAAAGTAAATAATCAACGAAACGAAGACAGGAATGAATAACACTAATAAAATGCGTGAAAAATCACTTACCATGTGTCGAGGAAGGGAACATACAAAATGGCTGAAAAACTAAGGCGTCATGCGGAAGTGACGTAGGAGCTAGTGACGGCTAAGAACAGAAAATGCGGAAACGAGACGAACCCAAGCAAAAACAAGGATAGATAGGAAAATAACGACAGAAGCCACCAGAATTATGCAAATTGATGCTGGACATTCATCCCAGCAGGAGCTAAAACGCCCATTTGAAAAATGAGGCGATTCTCCAACGAAAAGCGAGTTCGGTCGTCGCCGATACATGAACGGAGGGCAGTGACATGAATGTCAGAGTTACCCGAATGATCAGGGCTGTTGAAGTGAAGGGCCACTGGTAAATGTTTGCCATGATGGATGTCATTCAAGTGTTCACGAAACCTGTCTGCCAAACGTCTGCCAGTCTCACCAATATAGGTCATGTCACACCTCTTGCAGATGTGTTTGCCATGATGGATGTATCATGGATGATATCCTTATAGCAACAGAAACATTTGAGGAACACATTGACTCTCTGAATATGCTGTTTAATCGACTTAGAGAAGCGAATTTAACAGCCCGACCAACCAAATGTTGCGTTGGATGTAAAGAATTAGAATTCTTGGGACACACAGTTTATCAGGGAAACATGACCCCTGACCCAAAGAATTTAGAGAAACTAAAGAAAGCCCCGAGACCACAAACCAAGAAAGACGTGAGATCCTTTGTCTCATTATGTGGTTTCTACCAAAAGTATATCAAGAACTTTAATTCCATATGTGCACCGTTAACTGATTTGACACGTAAAGGAAATCCAGATCGAATTACATGGACACCACAATGTGAATTGGCTTACCAGGAATTGAAGGAAAAGCTTACAAGCAAACCTATTTTGAAATTACCTGACTTAAGTCAAGAATTCATTGTAAGGACGGATGCCAGTAATATTGGGTTAGGTGCGACACTGCTACAGAAATCAGATGCATTGGATGGGGAATTAAGCCCAGTGGCATATGCTAGCAGAAAGTTGAATAAAGCTGAAACCAATTACTCAACTAGCGAAAAAAAAAAAAGTCTCTTGAGCTAGGCACACTGCGTAATGACCTAAATTAATACTTCCATTAATTTCATTTTATACACTACGTTAACATAAACGGAAAGACAGATGAACTTAGGATAGAGAGAGGGAGGGCTGAAAGCAGGAACGCATGCAACACTAACACGCGTCTCGCGATATACAATTAATGCCACCCTCCCCGCGCGAAAGGCCAGAAGCACTAACTTTTTTTCAAATAGACCGTGATAAAAAACACTACCCATACGAGAGTTAGGTTTAAAAACCTGAAAAACGCTTATTAGGAAACATGACATTATACTGTTTTATGTCTGAAAGCCTGACAGTACCCAGACACCACATCGTATCGAAGTGAACGGGAGGTAGAAGAAAATGCATATTTTGAACGCAGCCCCTTAGCCCCATTAAACTTATATATTTGGGTTCCTTAGGACTTGCTGACAAAGAATATGTTAAGTGTTACGCAAATAGTCTAGGAATTAACAAATTATAGCCAAAAGAAAATAGTGAGGGTGTCAGACAACACCAAAAAATAATCGCACAGTGGCATGTTTTGAAACCACTATTTTACGGGAAATGGGCCACCATGTAAAATCCTATTTGATTGGATAGAAGTAAATGTAAGGCTAAACACGATTAGTCGGACTACAAATACTAATTCTTTGTTGTTAGGGGAAACGGTAGTAAGGGTACTTTTTTTGAAAAGCTGTGTAAACATGGCCCGATTGGTTAGACCCGCCAATATAGTCAATTAAGAGCGTCAGTTCAGTGCCACATTTTAAAATAAACTTACTAAGAAACAGTGCGTTGAGATCCAGATCATATTTTTCTAAATAAAAGTCTGGGACAGAGGCAGATCGGAATTTGTGCCATATTCATCGCCAGTCAACGTATCTGTGTATTATTTCCATGAATTGTGGGACTGTGGTCCTAAGTTACTGAAGCAGCACCTGGTCTGAGTTTTGCTGAATCCAGAGGCTGACAGCATACTCCTTGGTCCAGATAGCGACCAGTGAGGTGTCTCCAGAACACAGTGAAGCAATCGAGTAGAGGAGTCTTTTCCTGCCGCCATCACGAAAGATAAGCTTCTGTGGCCAGAGTAGCTCAACATTATGTGCCCCCTCAAAAATTGACATTTTATTAAACACAGAGGGACAATTAATTGGTTCAAATGACAGGAACTGTGAACTTTTCCCAATACTATTTCCACGATAATCAAACACTTGAAGTCATGATGAAAAACAACAACCAGGCTTGAACAAAACCAGTATTACCTCATATTACTACTGCACAAATTACACACATAGAATAATAATAATAATAAAATATGTCAATACAAAGTTCATATATATAAACTGTGTACATACTACTTGTAATTACATTTGATTGTGATTCCTGGTTCACTGTGTAGTTGAATCAGGATACCCATTATTGAAAGAATTAATACATACATTTTTAAACTTAAACACTTGACTCACTTAAGATAGTCTTATAGAGTGTTATATGTGTGTGAGTGTCACAGTGTTGTAAAGTGTTGTGAAATAAATTAAATTGTTTATCTGTCTGTTGTTGTTGTGACTTACACTTCATCATTTTCATAACCCTAGACATTTAACGTAGTCATCACAATATTCCAGAATAATTCTGACTGAGGTATAAATGTGGTAGCAAGTAAGGTCATCTGTAATACACCACACTTAATAGATACAGATACCTTTACAGCTGATCTCAGTCAGTACACTAAGTCCACTATAAATATTTATAACATCTCACTTTACCACAGAGATACAAATAGCCTTAAACTGACCACAGCTTTCTTTTAAAACATTCAAGTAGATGTCTGAGAGTGTACGAAGAAGAACAAAAAAGGACAAAGACAAAGACGTTTTCTTATCACACGCCAGTATAACTATAACTATAACTATATTAAACAGTAAAGAATTGCCAGGGTGATAAAGTTGCAGTTTTAAGAACTTGTTCTAGTTTTTCATAACGTATCACACTTCATCGCCCCCATGGCGCATAGGACTTCAGCAAACTCGTGCCAAGTCCTCCTGTCACGTGCTATCAGCTCAAGGTCTTTCAAAATTTTTCTCATCATTCTCATTCATTTTTCCAGTTATCGTCTGCGTGTGTTTTTCAGGCTACTTCTACCTCTCTCATCCTAGTGATTGAAGAACACACATTGTAGTGCTATCAACAGGTTTCCTCATTGTGTGTTTTGTCCATCGCTATGTCGTCTTTTTCTCCTCTCTCGTTCCACTGGTAGTTGTGGGTGTCTATCTTCAGCTCAACAATGGTGACCCGGTGGCACTGAGTCAATCCTTGTATCGTATGCAGCTTTCACTGCATTGGGAAATACATGGAGATCAAAAGAAATCAAGTCCTACACATAAATCAGAATCTTGAGTACAAACACCAGTCCTATTGTATGGCTCTGAAACATGGAAAACAACAACAATAACAAGCAAAGAGCTACAGACTTTCATAAATGGTTGCTTGCGTAGACTAGAAGGATTAAAGTGGTATGACAAGGTCAATAATGTGGAACAAGAGATGACAAGAACCAGACAAGTGTCGCTGGAACAATAGATGACAAGAACCAGACAAGTGTCGCTGGAACAAGAGATGACAAGAACCAGACAAGTGTCACTGGAACAAGAGATGAGAATAGGACTCTGGAGATTATAGGACACACACTGAGGAAACCTGCTGATAGCATTACAAGGCAGGAATATTCGCTGTGATTCACAAGTAAGGACATTTGGCATGACGGCGATGCTTTGACACCAGTTTGACAATTTGCAAAAATGAACACTTTATTGTAACGGAAATCAAACTGTGAGATCTCTAAGTGCCAAGTTTTTTTTTAAAGAGGGGTACCATTATTTGCTGGGTGCAGACGATATGGCACCAAGCGCGGGTTACTGGGGTAAGCAGACAGCGACAGTTGATTGGTGTGAAGAGAACTATGTTGTCAGCTACTACATTGCTGAATTCTGTAAGTATTTTTTCCGTTTTGTTTTTAAAACTCGGAAATTGTCTTCTAAGCGTTACTGCCAATGTTGTGGCGTTCCTAACTGTGGCTGGAAATTAAGAGGCTGTGTTATTACTGTAGAGGTGGGGTCTGATTGAAATTGTGCGACCTGGTCAGCAACATGGATGAAAAGAACCAGACAAGTTCCAGCAGAATACGAGATAAGAAGATGTTGGCTATTGATAGGAAACACATTGAGAAAACCTGTAGATAGCATTACTAGGTAGTCCTTGTTCTGAAAACCCCATGGTACGAGACGTAGAAGTAGAGCGAACAAAATACATGGAGAAGAGAACAGGAGATATAAGTGAAAATGATCACGGAAAGATGGAAAGGTCTTGGGTTAAACTCACGTTACAGGAGAACTTGATATGTGTTTGTTTTAACTCTGTGTTACTTATGGAGGTGAAGAGGTATTAAATGAAGGAATGACTGAATGCGTGAATGAATGAACTAAAGAATGAATGAACGAATTAATGAATGAGTGAATGAATGAGTAAGTGCATGAATGAATGAGTAAATAAGTGAATGAATGAGTTAAGAAATGAAAGAATGAATGAGAGAATGAATTGGTGAGTGAATGAGTGGATGACTTAATGCGTGAATGAATGAACTAAAGAATGAATGAACGTATTAATGAATGAGTGAATGAATGAATGAGTAAGTGCATGAATGAGTGAATGAATGAATGAGTAAATAAGTGAATGAATGAGTGAGTGAATGAATGAGTGAAGGAATGAGTGAAGGAATGAATGAATGAGTAAATAAGTGAATGAATGAAACTTTGGTGTTACTAGTTGAAATTGTGTTTGGAGATAGATGTTACCTGCCACGAAAGCTTCAGGGTTGCAGCAGTGGTACTTGTGAGGATCACGTTGCTGTTGCTGTTCAGTGATAGCAGTCCCCGTGTAAGTCCCGGGAGTCGACGAGGAGACAAAGAAAGAACAGTACTACTGTATCCCCAGTCATGTTATAGGAAGTTATATGTTATAGGAAGTTATATGTTAAAGGAAGTTATATGTTATAGGAAGTTATATGTTATAAGAAGTTATATGTTATAGGAAGTTATATGTTATAGGAAGTCATATGTTATAGGAAGCAACTAATATGAGGTTTTCCGTGAGGCTGACAGCCTCATCAAGTAAGACAACGTGTGGGATACGTTCAAGTGCTGTCCACGCCTTCTTCATCCTTCAAACGTTGTCTCTCGTTCCCTTGTCTGTGAGTGTTTAGTCTCCCTCTAATACTATCTCCCTAGAGAGTCCTGAGCTAGGACTACCTTGTACAGCTAGCAACAAGTTTCATCACTGTGTGCCTTGTTTAAAGCCAGCGTTTTTTTCTTCTCATGTCATGTTCGGCTGGAACTTGCCTGGTTCTTGTCATTAGTTCCACATTGGTGATGTTTCAGAATGTTCTTTTCTAAGGACAACTGTTGGGCATTTCTCTGCAAGGAAAATTGTTCTTCTAAAGGAAATGGACAAACATTTATCTTCAGAAAATGCTTTAGTGCAGATCTCCACAAGGAAAAGTAAGTTAGCATTTTTCGTCGAGGAAAATAATTTCGGAGTTATCTCCATGTAATAATATTTAGCATTTTTGTTCAGGGAAAAGTATTTTGCAGCTCTCTCCTAAGAAAATTGTTTCGAATTTGTGTCGATGGAAAACATTTTTCCCATTTCTTCCTGCGACGTGTAAATTATATACGGTAATGCATTTCCTTACGTAGAGCTATAAACGACTTAGACGATATGTTTAAACTCCGACCTACCACCTAGCAGAAGATATGACGCCACTGATTGATATGCATGCAGACGGCGAAGTGTGAGCAGAAGTGTAAGAACGATCTGTAGGGGATTCGAGTGTGTGTCTTTGCAGTGTGAGGTCGCATGTGTTACTGCTCCCATATTTCATTTGATGTCGGCGATTACAGACATATTCTGATATTGTACATGGCTTCTCAGAATAGTAGAATGCATGATGTATTAACAGTGAAGTATTTATGAAAGATAGTGTCGTGTGTGTGTCAATTTATGAGATGATAAAACTGTAGCCGACTTGAGACTGGTAGATGACCTTGTTCTCATACATATGATGTTATTATGGATCCTAAATAACATTTGACTGTTTCTCTGGAGCAGAATACGTATTTTACATAATTAAACTTCAGTTCTATGTGCAACAGAACCAGAGTCGCTGAACTGTGTATTTTACTCTCTGTGAGCGTTGGGATGAATGAACCTACTACTTGGTCTAAATAGAATGTGTAAATTATATTCCTCACACAGCACACCATAAAGTAACGCCACACTTCCCAAGGAAAAATAATTCGCATTTTTCTTCAACAAAAATTATTTCGCATTTATTTTGATACAACAATTATTTCGCATTTATTTTGATACAACAATTATTTCGCATTTATTTTGATACAACAATTATTTCGCATTTCTCTCCAAGGAAGAGTCTTTCATAGTTCTCCCACTAAATAACATATTGCAGTTTTCCCCAAGGAAAAGTATTTCGCAGTCTCTCTCCCCTTCTCCACCCCGGGAAAAAAATGTCCTTATTGTCTTCAAGGAAAATTATTTTCTCCCAAAATAAAAGTATTTCACAGTCTCCACACAAACACACACAAACACACACACAAACACACCAAAAGAAAAAAAAGTTTCACAGTTCTCTCCAAGGTAAAATAATTTGCATTTTTCCTTTGATGAAAATTATTTTGCAGTTATATCCAAGTAAAAATATTTTTCATTTTTCTCTAAGTAAACATAATTTACAGTTCTCTCCAAGGAAATATATTTCGCATGTCTATCGCAAAAATATTTATAATTTGTGTTCAAGGAAAAAAGTTTCCATTTCTCTCTAAGAAAATATAATCTTCAAAAAAAGTTATTTTGCATTTATTTCCAAAGAAACAATTTTTTTTTTTTTTTGCATTTCTTTCCGGGAAAACGTATTTTGCATTTATCTTCAAGGTAAAATACTTCGCATTTCTCTCCACTGTAAAAATTCCGCATTTCTCTCCAATGTAAAAAAATCCGCATTTCTCTCCACTGTAAAAATTCCGCATTTCTCTCCAAGGTGAAATATTCGCATGTCTCTTGAATGTAAAAATAAATACGCATTTCTCTCCAAGGTAAAATATTCGCATTTCTCTCGAAGGTAAAAAATTAGAAGGCCTACTCAGTGAAAAATATTTCTCATTTCTCTCAAAAGAAAACTAAAGTGTACTCAAATCCGTAAATGGTGTTGAAGTCGCTATGCGCTGGCTTAGTTCTGGGGCCATATTAAAACAGAAAGATAAACTAACTTTATGTCCAAGTATGTGTATTACTGTTTCACATTCTTAAATTTTAAATGCATGTAGAGTAGTTAGAATTCTTGCTACTCAAGGCAAAGTTACCAGGTTCGAGACTTGGTATCGTCACGCTCCAGTCTAGTCCAGCTGTAAATGGGTACCTGACTCTGCTCTTGAGTTAGGGAAGGCAAATTTAGCGAGGAAGGGAACTGATGGTCCCTCGCCATAAACCGGTGAAGCAGTTTAGAGAAGTCAACAACACTTGACTCCCTTCCACCAGTATCGGCTGTGCGATTACATTAATTCTTTTTTTCCCCCTGGAGATTTCTACTACCAGACTCAACAACCTCATTAATGCTGTTGTGGTAGTAGTTGAATGGGGAGAAAAAAACAAAAAAACACACAAATGGTAATACGTCTTACAAGGAGAAAGGACAAGAAAAACCTACGTTGCGGCCACAAGGCCTTCGTCAGGGACAGACAAACAAGAGACAGGAGGGAAAGAAAAGAGTGGTAGTAGCAGTAATAGTAAAGTTTGTGTTACTACTAGATCGTTCATTGCAATGTCCATTCCTTCACTTCTCTGTTCACCCTCTATAGAGCCCAGAGCTAAAGCTGTCACGTGTTTATGCAGCAGTACTTTCTGTGGCAATCTGATTGATATCATGAGGTTGCCAGTGCCATACACAATCTTAGATGAGTCTTTTCTTACGAATACTTAATTGAACAGTAGACATATTCTTTCTTTGTCCACTTGGAGACCACCGGGAGGTATTCTGGACAGTCCTGTATTGTCATCGTAATCCTTTTGTGGGGGATTAAAAAAGCTGTTCTGGTTCCACATGTAGATGGCACGGTTACTTGGTCAATGAGGGCAACAAATATTGGAGTAAACTTAACACAAACAACGAATCGAGCTTTGCTTTGCTTTGCCACCCTTTTCTCTTCAAAAAGCACCTTGTAGCAATTAAAATGTTGTTCTATGTTACAGATTACCATAGAACTGCATTCCATTTTTGGGTTTTGCTTCATTGTGCTAGCAATGACAATGCTTCTTGGACATCCCACCACACTGAATGAACTTAAAAGTTATATTCCTGCCTCCCACTGAATTTTGCACACAGCGTAAGATCGAATTTTTAAAGCGTTTAACCAGTATATGGCATAAAATAGAAACAGCGTTATATCGAAAAAGCGGTTAGCGAACAGCGTAAGACCAGGGACTTACTGTACACTACAAGTCCATCCGATCAAGGTATTTGTGCGTCTTTTCTATCCCCTTCATGTCTGATTCCATTCTTCTTCTTCGTCTATTTTTCTGTCTTCTCCACCTCTGTTATCATGGGGTGTTCCAGGACAGTGGCTGTCTTGTAATCCTATCATTTTATTTCATTCATTGATTATTTAATAATCATAAGGTTGTTGAAGGCATATGCTCCTATGCTCCTATGCTCCTTTGAGAGTTGAAAGATTTGGTTTGGTTTTCGTTGCACACGGACAACTCCATTAGTGCTCCTATCTCCACCCTTAGATCACACAGTAAAGATCTTAGCACAGTGCACGAACCCCGTTGCACCGGTGAGAATCCCAATGGGTGCATATAGGAATCACACATTCTATAACTATTTTTCTGGTGGGTAGGTTTCTAATTTTTTTTAAAAATGTTACCAGGGCAGTTTCCTTATGGCCTACTCTTTACGATTTACAACTGCAGTGGGATTTTTAACGTGCGCAACTTGCACACGGGACCTCCTATTTTCTGGCCCTTATCTAAGAAGGCTAGGCATCCGATCTCACTACCTGGGAGACCAGGGGGAGTATGACATACGTAGGACCACTGGTTCTGAAATAATTTCCATAAATTATATTCCCTCTGCTAGGAATCGAACCCGGTACCTTTAGAATTCGAGGCGGACACCATACCTTTTAGCCACTCCCACCTCCAGAATAAAGGGTGAAAGAAGAAGAAGAAGCAGATTAATTATTTATTATTATTAATTTTATACATCTTTATTATGTCCTTCGCCATTATCTCATATCGTTTCTATATATTTCTCATCTTTGATTTATCTTTTTATGTGGCTGACGAAGGGAAACGCCGAGACGCCTCTTGTTGCGTAGCAGTATTGTTCATTTGCTAAACAGATTCCAGTACCATTGTTCATGTTGTTTTTAAATTGACATATTGATTTATTGACAGGGAACACGATGTCTAACGCCGTCATTATGTTTTCACCTCTGCTGATGCTCGTGTTGTGCTACAAACAGCAACATGAGAAGCGGTTCGTGTACAGTTTTCTAGCGGTAACAGGTTAGTGATGTCTCATGTGTTGTCTTAACTATCTGCCAGTTCCATATTATCAGCATCATTGTCATTCGTTTCCCCACGGAGCATGGGCCTTCAACCGTGTCTCCAGCCATCCTCTCCATCTTCTCGGTCTCATCTATTTCTTTTACCCCGAAAACTCCAGAACACGGTCTGTAGTGTAATGCTATAAACAGATTTCCTTAATGCTCGTCTCATCCATTGCCAGCACCCTTCTCTCATCTCCCACTTCACCGGAACCTGTCTAGCTCCTGTTGTTGGCTCCACACTGGGGATTTTGTCGCACTGCCCCAATCCCTCTATTCCGCGTCAGATTCCATCCACTAAAGTCTGCAACTTCCCGACCGCTGCTTCTTCTTAATCTGTCTTTGACTTATCCATTATGTTTGTTGAAGTTTTTGTGATAAAAAGTTTTTTTTACGGGATTGTTTTTTAACCAGTCTGTGACAACATGGATTATAAATTCTGACCACTTAGACTTGAACTACCATCCCTCCTAATTTCTGTCTGAATTGTGTCACGCCCATTTCACTTCTTTTCGTTTTTGTAGATACAAGCGGGGTAATTGACTTGTAATTCTGGAAGCTGATAGGTTCACTCTCCTGTTTCTGTAATGTAGGTAGGAGATAACTGACGCGTCCCGTACTCACTGTCGTGGACGACAGAGGCCTCTTTTTTAGAGTTCGGTTGACCACGAGTCAAAAGCCCGACACTCAGTTTGAGAAATAGCGGCAAAATGTCCCGGGTCTTTGACACGGGAAAAGGTTCCTAGAGAGAGTTCCGTCATGTTACGTAGCAGGCCGGCGAGGGAGCGAATTTGCCGAGACACCTGCGTAGGGAGGGGACGGTCACAAAGAGTTCCCTGTGCTTTGATGGCCAGGAAAGTCTGGGACCTGCTAGCGTGACCCTCTTTCCCTGTTGCGCCAAATTCTTTGTAGTAGGTCTCCTAGAGACGTCTCTGGGTAACTATTACGTGTTATTTCTCTGCTTCCCTAAGCAGGTGTTTAAATCACTCTGAACACCTGTGGCAAATTCTCACTATATATAGGCAATCTTGGCTGTCTCTCATGGCTTCAGTCCTAAAATTCTTGCCGGGAGATAGTAGCAGACGTAACACCAGCTTGCCTGCTTGATTTTAAGAGTGGGAGATTCTGACAGTTGCGGTAAGCAAATTTAGAAATTGGTACTTAGTATAAATTATGTGCTTGGGATATGTGATAAGTTATAAAGGTTTTTTTTTGGTGATGTAATTAAAGCAATCATTCAACCAGAGATCTAAAGCTATAGCCAGTGTTATTGTGATTGTATGCTTCTACCAGTTATAAGAGCCAAATAGTTGTGGGACTTGATGTCTGATATAGTTCATTAAAAGTATAATCGGCTTACTATATGTATATATATATGTATATATATGTATATATATATATACATATATATATATATATATATATATATATATATATATATATATATATATATATATATATATATATAACTATGTAACGGAATGTTACCTTTTTAACACACACAAAAGGTTAACAACATGTACTTTGCATCTAAGTGCGTACTTGGGTATTAATGGGTATTTTAAATGCAATTTGTATACTTAACTAGCGCATACTTCTATTTGTCGTCATATGCTGTATGTAATGTTTAAATGTGTCGAACGCCCTATTACCAGTTTAGACTGGTCGGCGAATTGTGTAGAGGCAGGTGGGTTAGCCGACCTGACTAATTTTAAGGTCACGTCTTGCCAAGAAGGAGAGGGAAGGGCAGTTTTTAAACATGCCTGAAACCATTCCCGTATCAGACGCCGGCACCAGGACATTGTAGTGTTATGCAAACACTACCATAAGCCGACCCTGCACTTATGGTTGATCGGACGGTGAGCGGGGGAGAGTAAGAAAGCTACAGCGCAGTTCAACCTTGATCAGATTAATAGAAGGGGAGGCGTGTATGCTTTTCCTGTATCTAGTTAAGACCTGTTTATTGTTGTGACGTGTTGTGATATTTATGTTTATTTAGCACGATGATAGATGAGTTGTTTGTATTTTCTTTACAGCTAACCCCGGTTAGTTCAGTCCCTACGCTCAAGCCTTAGGCCTTACTAAATTCCTGGAGAAGGGTCGCACAATTTATCGACCTTTTACAGCTGGGTTGCACGTAACTACATGCGTGCCTAGTTCATCACCCTATTACGGGCACATTGATGAGTGGCCTTTGCTTGGAGTGCCAAGACTTTGCCCAACACGTAATAAGAGAAGCGCTCATGCTCCGTTGGCACGAGTTCTCTTTACCAAGCTAATAAGAGGAGCGCCCATGTTCCATTTGCACCAGTTCTTTTTATAAGCTACGTCGTCCCTTATCAGTGAGGACCGCTACAGTAGTAGTGGGCCATTACACTAAAGGTGGATTTTTCCTCATCATTTGTTTATCTTGAGTGTTGCAATCACAACCCCCGATTTCATGGTTTTACAGCAGAGCGCAGTCAATTCACGGATTAAATTATCAATTACCCTGGAGAAGAAAATTTCTCCATCGGCTAACCGTGATCCCAGTGAAAAATATAATTATGAACAGATCACAACAAGGGATGAAACAAGTTAGCGCTGTCAAAGTTCACAAACGTTAAAGAATATTCCTTTTTATTTCCCCACAAACAGTATCCCCATAACAATTTACGTCAGTGGTTCTCAACCCGTTACCCTCGAACCCTATGAGTATTCTCAAACTATGCGGAAGAGGTTCAAGTAAGACTTTTATTGAGGTTGATATAATACCATACGACTATTTTGTTATTTACCTGTAAGAGGTTTTAATTTTAATAAGAGGAGTCGGGGTCTTGGAGCTTGTTACCGACTCCGACTAAAACTCCGACTCTCCACAAAACTACAATCTGCTTGACTGTCACACCGACTCCGACTCTCCACAAAACTACAATCTGCTTGACTGTGACACCGACTCCATAACCTAGTAGTATATAGAGGTGTAACACCGGGGAGACTAAACTCAATCTTCGATATGGTTATATAATGCAACAGAAAATGAAGGTGGGGGTGTCTTTCTGACCTTAAGCACTGGTGCGGAAAACAGGCTGTCAGTGGCAACTGGACAATTCTCAAGTAAACTCAGAGCAGAGGCAGAGGCCTTGAAAACTGCAGCAGAGGTTATATTGACAGAAGAAAACACAGAGAGACAAGTTGCTTTCCTTACTGATACATACAATACCAAAACCTACCCTCTGTCCTGTACTTACTGTTCTTAGTCTTCTATCATTTACTAGACACAGTATTAAGGTCTTTGTCTTGTGTAGTCTGACCTATACTGTATAATAGGGGAACGACAAAAGTGATTGCTTCATTATTAGGCTGGACTGCCCATGGTAAATTTCCGGTGTTATGTGTTGCGGGTCGCACTAATGACCCGTCATCGAAGCATCATTTTTGTGATGCCTAGATGGCAGGGAGGATAGTCTGATTTGCTTGCATAGCTAGGCGGGGTTGTCGCAGGGAAGGTCCTGGGATCGAGTCCTGGGTAAGCCACTCACGTCTGTTGTTTTTCTGTTGTCTAGTTTTCTACTTCTTTATTTCTTACGAGTGCCTGAAAACATACCTTTATGTTTGTCTCATATTTATTTCCTTACTGATGCACAGTCAGTAATTGCAACGTTGAAAAGCCAAAACAATACAGATCTGGAAGAACTCAGAATAGTGCTCCACAAACTTTGTCAACGATTCAAAAGTGTTGTGATCCAATGGATCCCATCTCATTGTAACATCACCGGCAATGAAGAGGCTGGCAGAATGGCAAAAGAAGGTTCACATCTACATCAGCCTGATGCAAGCTTAAATTTCGAGGAGGCAAAGAGTTTTATCAGAATCAGATACAGAAACAAATGGAATGTAGAACATCCAGGTCACACACAGAATGATGCTTACTACCATCTCAACAGAAGAGAACAAGTGGTAATCTTCAGACTCTGCACTGGCCACAACAGATTGAGATACCATCTATTCAACAAGCTAAAGATAGGACCTACCGATCAGTGTAACTGTGGCACTGATAAAATGACTGCTGAACATCTGCTTCAAAGTTGCCCCTTATATGCACAGAAAGCGCATATGGCCGACGCCGGCTCCTTTCGTGGAAAAGCTCTACGGGGATTAAAATAGCCTCAAACTGACCTGCTTTCTTTGGGAACATTTAAGTGGGCGTCTGAGAGTGTACGAAGAAGAAGAATCTTCGATATTATCACCAGACCACAAGGTTTTTTTACATTTGGACTTGCGCTCTAAAATACCGATGGACCTCCTGTCTAGATTGAACGGAGTGAGCCTCACCAAAACGATACAAAACTTCTAATTTAAAAAAAAAACCTCTGATAAGGTGTTACACGGGTAAGACATGACTCTCATAAGGTGTTACACCGGTAAGACAAGACTCTCATAAGGCGTTACACCGTAAGATAAAACTCTCATAAGGTGTTACACCGGTAAGACAAGACTCTCATAAGGTGTTACACAGGTGAGACTAAACTCTCATAATGTGTTACACCGGTGAGACAAGACTCTCATAATGTGTTACACTGGTAAGATAAAACTCTCATAAGGTGTTACACCGGTAAGACAAGACTCTCACAAGGTGTTACACTGGTGAGACAAGACTCTCATAAAGTGTTACACCGGTAAGACAAAACTTTCATAAGATGTTACACCTAAGACAAAACTCTGATAAGGTGTTACACCGTTAAGACAAAACTCTGATAAGGTGTTACACCGTTAAGACAAAACTCTGATAAGGTGTAACACCGGTAAGACAAGACTCTCATAAGGTGTCACACCGGTAAGACAAAACTCTTAAAAGGTGTTACACCGGTGAGACAAAACTTTTATAAGGTATTACTCCGGTAAGACAAGACTTTTAGAAGGCGTTACACTAGTGAGACAAAATTCTGTTAAGGTGTTACACCAATAAGACAAAACTCTCACAAGGGGTTCGTAATAATTGTACATTTGGGAAATACTGTTCTATGGGACGGGCCTTCTTGAGCCTATCTCCTAGGTGTCACACTCCTATCATTATTTTCTTTTTGTCAGACAGAAATACAGGAGCAGTGGAGATTATAATAATTTTGCTAAGAGAGAACTATAGTGAAGAGAGAAAATAAACTCATTGTGTGGCGTATCATTTGATTGCTTGTAATAATTATCTTTCTGTTCGTCTTTTTTCATTCTCAGTTGTCGGAATAGGATCCCTGTTTTTCCACATGACTCTTCAGTACAGCATGCAGGTGAGTTCATTTCTTCGTCCCCTGTCTCTTTCGTCGCTCGTCCTATATATAAAATCCCAGCTTTTTCTGTCAGTGCGTAACGCTAAGGGATGCAACTTTGGTTGAAAGTTAGACATTAATAGTATTGTTTCCCGTATATGTACTCTCCCGAAAATAGTAACACTTACCAAAGAAGAATGCGCAAATGACGGTGTGCACAAACATATTTATAGAATGTGTGATCCTGTATACACACATTGGGATCCTCGCTGCTGCTACGTAGTTCGTGTACTGTGGTTATGCACAGTGGTTTATTTTTTAATACTTTTGAATAAGTAAAATTGCCGTTAGGTATCGGTGCTTTTGAATTTAATTCCCGTGTTATGACAGGCTTTTACACTAGTTAACAAATATGGGTTGTGCAGGCTGTCATAAATGGGTGTCTGTGAAGATTAGGGTTGAAATGGTATGACTGTGTATGGCCTGCAGTTGACTACTTGTCTGGAAGCCATAACTGCAAGTCGCTCCAGCACTTCTACAGCCGTGGTTTCCGTATAAATGTCTTTTACATGCTGAAATTATACCAGGTCAGAGGTCACTTTAACAAGGATTTTCTAAATATCTGAGAAAACCCCAGAACTTTGTACATCCCCGTCATGGGCCAAGCTCAAGGACCTAGACATCAGGCGCCCTCGCTTGGCTTTTTTAAAAACTCCAATACTTTCTATCAGTTGACTCGAATTCGAGTTGGAATTACGTCACCACAACGATTCTATTGGAAACTCGACTCCCACGTTTTGTATTAGCCTCTCGAATCGACTCAGGACGTCCCAATTTCGGTGAACCAACTCGCTGTACAGAGATAGTATGTCTAAATAATATTTAAAAATTAACACCATTACTGGGTGTCGTAAATTTATTTTGAGAGAAAAGAGTCGTAGAAATAGTGGTCCGGTTTAGAGTGGAAAATGATGATGGAAAGCTCAGTGATAGAAAATGTAGAGATTTAATAGTTACTTCACAGCGTGCTGGAGGAGAGTAAAGACAGACTTATTTACGACAAATCGTGTCTCCCAATCTTCTCTTTCACTCTCCTGGTCAAACAATTATTTGCCAGTTTTCCAGACTCGCATCTGCGCGCACACCGATTCGGTGTTTTCAAACACACACACGACGTTGATACAAACTATATTAAACGAATAGGGGAAAAGTTGGGCTTTGGGTATATCCAACACACAGAACTAAATGAGTTTATGTGATTTTATTCACTTTAAACATCAATCACTAAAAATATCAGATATTACATAAATTATCATAAGTACACAAATGCAAATAACAAGTTTGGAAGGGGGTGAAGAAGATTGGTATCGACTAAGCCCTTCCCGCTCATTAGACAAAGACAAACCCAGTCCAGAGATAGATAATATCAGGAACACGGGTACGTTAACCTAACAGTAAAGTTAATTACTCTGAAAGAGGTGTTACCAAGTTAGGTATAAGTGATAGAAAAAAAAAAACCTGTTCTTCCCAGCTGTTCTTCCCTTTACTAAGCAAATGGAAAGGAGGTGGTTTTAAACAGAGTTAACAAATTATCAACTATCCCACTTAAAGGAACAATGTAGGGTATACAGAAAAGATATATGTTACCAGGTAAGCAAGTTAACAAAATGGTCACACAAAAGAATTAATTTCCTGTCATTCATACACGCGCTAGCAAAGGCCTTCACTTATCTTGCTCTCACTTACCGATTGTGAAAAAATCTTGCACTCCATAGAATAACACAACAGCAGTTACACCTCAACTAAATGTATGAGTGTTTGTTCAAGTTCTAGCCCCAGATTATCGGGTAGGCGGTCAGCACATAAAAGGATCCCGTAATCGCTGGAAAATGAATCTGTAGTTGTGTCTCTTTTCTTAATAACAGTTTCTATGGGAGGGCACGGTCTCTGATACCGGGGTGAGGATGGTGTGGTCTATTTGACTATGCCGCTGATAATAAAATTCTTACGCGTGCTGGTACACTTTATCCGTGAGGTATGGTTTAAGTCCAGTGAGAAAACTAAGTCACATCACTGTTCAGGAAATTATGAATTATCTCTCTGTGTCAGTAAACTAACAAAGCTCGGGCCAGTGTTCTTCTTCCCGTTACGACTTAAGTTGTTTGATGGTGCGTTAAATTTGTCTTTGGGTGTGCTTTCTTTGCTATAAGTTAGATAGCGGAATTCCAAACATAGAATCGCCTCAAAGATTAAAAATTTACACAGTCTCAACCAGTTCTGCGTCAGGGGAACTCTGCACACTGTTTATGCTTTGCTTTGCTTAGATTGATTTCTTTATTGCTTTCTTAATGCTGGGATCGCACAGGTTACGATCACTCTGTATGAAAGAAAAAAAAGACATGTAATATACCGAAAACAAATAACCTTCTAAAGCGCGATGAATTTCCCGTTAAGCCTATAATACATATGCTCGCGTATTTAATTATGTATTTAATAAACACTGCGCGAGTTCTAGTGGTTAAAAACACACATCTATAAAACTAGGACTTAACTGAATTTATTAATTATAAATTCCTTCGCGACTTTAAAAGTTAATTTAAGCATCTATTATCTTTTGAAATAATATAATAGATAGATCATTATATTTAAAACTGGAACTCTTGAGATGGTTTAATTAAATAGATTTAAATTAACACAGCATCCCTTTAAATAGAATGACTGAGCTAGACCACTGATCACTTTACACAATATATATTACCGCTTTGCACACAGAAATAGAAATCACTGCAAATATATATAAAATCCAGGGGAAAATCTATAACAAGATTTCAATAAAGCTAGTGCTTCTGTAAAGGTCTGGCCAGCGAGTGATAACGTGTCTAGTTCTTCATGGTCTATTTAGCTAAAATGGAATGTAAGTTTAGTGGGACATGATAAACTTGACAACTTATTTGATCTCACGAACTTTTGGGGATCTGACCGCCAAATCAAGAGATGAAGCCGCCCCCTGGTCTTCGTATCCGCTCGCTGCTGCCCGTTTCGCTTTCCCCCGTTCGCTCGGTTCCTCGATTGACACCGAGACGCGAAATTAGCGGCAAGCAACTGCGTCTCGTATCAGGGAAAACTACTGTCTTTGATAGCGCCGATAGTCTCCCCTAAGATCCCTCGGTCTGTCTCTTTGATCTCGTCGCTGTATCCTACATGAGTCCCGGTGGAATGCGTTCTGGCAAACGAAAAGTTACAACAAATGTTCAGGGGTTCTAATGTTATGAAAAGCTAAAGGTCCCTTTAAATCATCCATCATATCAGGGAAAATTCACTAGTCAAACTAGACGTACGTCACACTGGGTACTTTTGTGTAAAAAAATATTATAAATATTGTTTCGGGGTGACAAATCAGCTAGAGTATAGGGCAAAATCGTCGCTGAACATAGCAGGACTTACATGATAACAACCTCCACCAGGAGAATAGAGGTAGAGGCAGCTATTGCAGCCTTAAGGTGGCTGTTTAAAACTTCATTAACAAGGACAGTTATTGTGTCAAATTCTTATTCCTTACCTTGGAAGGTCCAAGATGGATGGCTACGGCCTAAACGGAAAACTTCCATTGAATCTTCAGGAACTGGTGTGGATCTACTGTCCTGGTGTGGGTGCGCGGCAACGAAAGCTCAGGCAGACTAGCTTCACGAGCACCCATAATAGATACATTGGATATGGATACTGGAAAGATACTGAGGACAATTAATAATCGCTTATTAGAGAATGACACTGCTATATTATCAAGGATAAATTTACTGGAAAGTGACATCAAACGTAAGGGCTAGCAGGGATGGACGTATGAGAGTCAGAGGATGCTTCTGGCGTGTACATAACCAGCGAGCTACATGAACAATTAGCATTCATATCCTTCGACATTTGCTGAGGGAGACTGAACACCTATGGGTTTGCCTGGAGTGTAATGATGTCGATACTGGTCAAAAATAACAAGAGCTGTTTTTTCTTTTTGGTTTTCTTCATCTGTCTGTCTGTCTGTCTGTCTGTCTGTCTGTCTGTCTGTCTGTCTGTCTGTCTGTCTGTCTGTCTGTCTGTCTGTCTGTCTATCTATCTATCTATCTATCTATCTATCTATCTATCTAATTATCTATCTATCTATCTATCTATCTATCTATCTATCTATTTATCTATATATTTATCTTGTTATATCTATCTATATATCTATCTATCTATCTATCTATCTATCTATCTATCTATCTATCTATCTATCTATCTATCTATCTATCTATCTATCTATCTATCTATCTATCTATCTATCTGTGTCATTCACTCTTTCTTACATGTTATGAATATTGCCATGATTCTAACATTGTGTGAAATATCTGTTGCTGTCACAGTTGATGGATGAATTACCAATGTTGTGGGCAAGTGCTTGCTTTATATATGTGGGGTAAGTCAAACAAAAACATGCTACATGTTCCTATTTCTTATCTGATAGTTTTAAAATCTCTATTTCGTTAAACACATCAGTCTGCCAGTTTAGCGTCTTCTTCTTCAAGTACCATGCCTAGTGGCGTAGGAGATCACGCCTCTTCACAACTTCTTGTCTCCAGTACAATTTATCAGTTCTGTTGTTGACCTCTTTCCATGCCACGATGTCAAACTGTCCAGTATTTGCTCTCTTTGTCTTCACCTGTCTCTTTTTCCTTCAGTCTTACCTGCCCTACTACTGCCAGTTTGACTGCATCTATTTTAAAAGAGAGAGAGAGAGGGGGGGGGGGAGAAAAAAAAAAGGGGGGGGGGGGACTACAAAAGACTACGAGATTTTAAAAAACATGGTAATGAATCTTATTAGGGTCGAGGGCAATAAAAATTTCAAATGTTACAGCCACGCGGCTTTTGTCATGGACTTCTTCAAATACTAGACTTACAGGCGTAGGTGATCAGTTCTGTCTACAACTGCCTATCTCCAGCACTGTGTACCAATTCTGTTGTTGACTTCTGTCCGTGTCATGACGTCAGACTGTCCAGTACCATCTCACCTTGTCGTCCTCTATCCTGTGTTCTTTAGTCATCCCTCTTTTCACGATAAATGCCACCTGCCTTCTTCTCATACCTTGTGCCAAGAAAGTCAATTGATTCTTTCTGATATAAATAATAACCTTCCTTATGCGCTTTGCCCTCTTTCAGGTAACCCTCTTTTTCAACTGTCAATCATCATTTCCCGCGTGCTGCGCGTGGAGCCACGACTGCTGCCGGTTCCCAAGGAGCTTGCGCCAAAGCACGCATGCGCTGTTGTAGTGAAGGTTTTCTATAGCAATTTCCTTATCGCCAACCCTGAGCTCAACTTCATATGAGTCGTTTCCTATGACATGAGGGAGCAGTAGGCATATTCCTTTTCTATCTTTACAAAGAACCCCCCCCCCCCCCCCCCCCCCCCGGAACTATATGGGGTACATTTTATTTCGTGTATAACAATTTACTTGATAGATGCGCTAACTCTGTGCACAATTTTGCGCATTTTTTATGTTTGTAAAAGATCACTTGGTAGGGGGCTCAAAATCGTTGCCTTGTGTGTAATTTTTGTATCTGTCTATACGAATACCATTAGTAGAGACGTCAAAATGTGTGTCGAATTGTGTGCATTTATAAAAAAAACTCACTCTGTAGGACCGCAAAATCTTTTTGACTGCACAGATGGGCCATGGGAAACACCAGGTGAGAGGTTAACAGACAAATGGCCAGTCCTGATCCTAATGACAACATTGGTCATCTTACAAGGATGAATCAGAGCACCATTTTTCGGCTCAGAACACAACATATACCACTCAACAGTTACTTGAACAGAATCCAACCACAACACACTCCAGAGTGCCAGCTGTGTAACTACCCCAACGATACTGTTGACCACCATCTCTTTGAGTGCTCAGCACTCGATGATGTTAGGAAAATGCTCCTTCCTCCCAGGCCAGATAAGTGGAACACCTTGTACAGAGAAACAAAACAACTTGCGAAAACATGCAGACGTCACTATATGGCATTGGGCCGAAGGGCGAGAACCCAAGCGCCACTGGATCAATAACAATATCTGTTTATTAAAATTCACTTGATAGAGGGGTTAAAATCGTTGCCTAAATGTGGATAATTTTTATCTGGTTATAAAATTTCACTTGGTAGAGGCGTAACAATTTTTGCCTAATTATGCATATGCTAATTGTGTATATTTTTTATCTGTTTATTACCAGTGTTATGATGAAGAGCAAACACAATGAAGATAACAGCGTTCTCCAAATCATCTTATTTATTATCTGTTTGGTCATCACGTCGGTAAGATAATATTTCTTCACTCATTGACTAAATATACTTATATATTTTCTGATGGTTATCTTATTAAAATAATAATGGTGTAGATTATGTAGACTTTTTGAGATGGGTTCTTGCATGGATTGAAAAGATTGGGGTGGTATGACGGGATCGCCGGTGTTGGGGCTCGTGGCTGGGGCAAGAGATGGTGGTTGGGCAATGGTTCAGACACGTTGAGAAAACATGTTATCGTTACAAGGCGGTCTATGTTCTGGGTTCCCCGGGGTGGGAAGGGTGGAGGGAGATCAAGAGGTGCATGGAGAGGGGGCTGGGAACAGAAATGAGTGCAATAGGAAAAACATGAAGGGATCTTGAACGGATGGCATGGACCGGACTTGGCACACACATTTGGTGAATGCTTATGCTCCGTGGGGAGCTGAGAGATTATGATGATGACTATATTTAAGACCCCCAAAACTGTCAGTAGTCAAGTTACAGAATCTCAAAAGTAACATTTCCAACTTGTCGGTTCCAAGTCCCGACCCTTCCATGGAATCTTTGATCCTTAATCGACCCCTTGCCAGAACCCTGCAGCAAATAATAAAAGGAAGTGATTACAGAGGCACAAAGAATTATCTTGGCCTTTTTATTGAAGTTAAAAACACCATCTAGTACTGTGCCCTGCACTCCAGGGAATGAGAAAACTCCTACCACACAACCCATCCATAGACAATACATTTTATTGCAGCCTAAAACAGCTTTTTAGGAACTGTGCAATACCACATAATGACATCAAGGTCACCAACAGCTGATGTTCAATGACAGTGGATTAAAGTCAAGTCAAATTCATTAATGGGAAGGATGTGGATGATGAGTATTAACAAGGGCATTTGATATTTGGTTCCAGATTGGTCACTTTTATTCCTAAGCCGCCACGTTCTTCCAGGTTTAGTCTGTTCATTTACTTTGAGCTTCATTTGCTCCGCTAAAACCAGCTTCAACTATGTACAAACTTGGTGATGTAAATAGAAACGGCTCAACTGCACAAAACAAAAGGGTATCTTGTAACTGTATTTACTACGTCCAAAATCCGGATTTCAGAAATACGGACCATCCGAGAATCCGGACTTTTTGAAAACTCTTTTTTTTTAAAATTTCCTGGCTTTTGTAAGTGTTCCATCCACAAGCAATGCAGCAGACGCAAAAGAAGTCGCGGAAATAAACGAATAAATATACTCATTTTCATAAATGAAGCATTCTGTATTTAGTAATGAATAAACCAACAAAATTTGCATGCTTTATCTCTTCTTTGTTCTTCCTTAAATTTGAATTTTAAAAATACTGCCCGAGAATCCGGAAAATCCTAAAATCCGGACCGACCAAATCCCGAGCAGTCCGGATTTTCGAACTTAAAAGGCAGTTCTTATCCTGGACTTCGCAGATCCCCAGGTTAAGAAAGGTAGAGTGTGATGAAGACACACATGGAGAAAGGTAGAGTGTGATGAAGACACACATGGAGAAAGGTAGAGTGTGATGAAGACACACATGGAGAAAGGTAGAGTGTGATGAAGACACACATGGAGAAAGGTAGAGTGTGATGAAGACACACATGGAGAAAGGTAGAGTGTGATGAAGACACACATGGAGAAAGGTAGAGTGTGATGAAGACACACATGGAGAAAGGTAGAGTGTGATGAAGACACACATGGAGAAAGGTAGAGAGTGTGATGAAGACACACATGGAGAAAGGTAGAGTGTGATGAAGACACACATGGAGAAAGGTAGAGTGTGATGAAGACACACATGGAGAAAGGTAGAGTGTGATGAAGACACACATGGAGAAAGGTAGAGTGTGATGAAGACACACATGGAGAAAGGTAGAGTGTGATGAAGACACACATGGAGAAAGGTAGAGTGTGATGAAGACACACATGGAGAAAGGTAGAGTGTGATGAAGACACACATGGAGAAAGGTAGAGTGTGATGAAGACACACATGGAGAAAGGTAGAGTGTGATGAAGACACACATGGAACAGAGACCTGGAGACATATATGAAAGGGATGAGGAAGCCACAGATAAACCCGGAACTTATGACACGTGATAGAACATCTTGGCAGGTGTTTGTTGAATGCCTATCCTCCTTAGAGAACTGAGAGGTGATGGTGATGATGACATTATCTGTTGTGAAGATAGTCAAATATATTTGTCACAACTCTATTGTTATAAGAGCTTTACTTTGTGTATCATGGCAAATATAAAACTCAGACGCTAATATTAATTTTTTTTATTTGTGTATCAGGTTGAGTTATTTGATGCATACAACTATAATTTGTTCTATTGCTTTTGTTCCAGATGTATATTTTGGTTGAGGTTCCCGAATTTTTACAGGTAATATAATCTTTCGGTTTGTGTACTTTACGTTTTTTTAAATCAGTGTTTCTCAAACTATGAAACAGTGTTGGTAAAAAGGGTCCCGTTACACGTCCACTGAGGCATATTGGGAATATGGTGTTAGGCCGATATTTTCTTGACCATCGGACCGTCGAGGACTATGACATTATTAGGACCACTGATTCTGAAAAAAATTTCCACACATTATTATTATAATTTATATATTAACTTAATGCTGGTCAGCTGGGAAAGGGCCATATGTTGTAGTAGGCAGTCAAGAGAGACTCGAGCGAGAAAATGAACGCAATGTTAAGTGGTGAGTGCTCTTTTGAGCCTTTTGGCGTTTAGAGAGATATGTGAGATTGTCATGTATTTTCTTGAGGAACACTGGTTACTATAAGGTGCATAGTAGTTACTTACTTAAACGTTCCTCTTCTACCGTGAGGTGCAGAGGTTTGGAAGAGAGAGCGCCATACTATCCCATAGGCTGTCTTCCTCTTGGCCTGGTTCCATTCTAGTCCTCGGCTGTTCAGAGATTGTCTAATGTTGTCCCTCCAGCGGACTCTGGGTCGTCCTGGAGGTCTGGATCCCTGGCTCTTAGCCTCCCATACCTGCCGTGGCAGCCGATCTTCTCCCATTCTGCAGATATGGCCAAACCATCTTAGTTGGGACTGTTCTACTTGGGTCTACAGGGGTTGGATATTCAGGCCTTGACGTATCGTGTGGAGGTGCATAGTACATTTTAGTATGTCTGTGATTCACGACCAAATTTGTATTCTGCGTTTATTACCTTTTTTTTTAAATATTAGCTTTGCCTCGTCTTGGTAAGGCGCGCCACGTTCAACCTAGACTCAAGGTTGTCGGTTATATTAGGACTCATGTCCAAATATAAAAGATTTTGAGGTCTAAGGAGTATTTAACACATATTATGTATCGTATTCTGAACATTTGTTATAAAGTTATAAAATATCGTACCCTTCGTGTGTGAGTCAATTCAGTTATAGCTATTTAGTGTTGATAACGAGTCATGTGGCGCCGAGTTGGCAGGGAGGATAGTGTGATTCGCTTCCATAGCTAGGCGGCGGTGCCGTTCGGAAGGTCCTGTGTTCGATTCTCCGGTAAGCCACTCGCATCTGTTGTTTTTCGGTTGTCTAGTTTTCTACTTCTTTATGTGTCACGAGAGCCTGAAACATCCTTTTATTTGTGTAATATTTATTCATTTACTGTCGTTGCGTAAGTTCTCTAACAATTTAGCACTACACAGCAGGACATGATGACAAGGTTGAACTTGAAGAAACACCATTACAAGATATAGATTCGTAATCTTGTCTTTGCAGAAATATAGACAAAGCTGGAAGCACAAACAATGATATCAAAATAAGAATACAAAACTGAAGAAGACATTTCATTGCATTATAAACAATTATTATACACACAAAAGTATGTTTCAGGCGTTCGTGAGAGATAAAGAAGCAGAGAACTAGACAACAGAAAAACAACAGAAGTGAGTGGCTTACCAGAGAATCGAACCCAGGACCTTCCGAACGGCACCCCCGCCTAGCAATCCTCCCTGCCAGCTAGTGCCTAGTTTAGTGGTGCCTAGTTGGCAGGAAGGATAGTGTGATTCGCTTCTGTTTACAGGACTCGGGTTTTCCCTCTTTATTTGTTTCTTTGCATTGTAAGCATATGGAGATCAAGAGAAACTAGTTCCAACTTAAAAATAAGAATCTTCAACTTAAGGGGAGGAGCTACACTGAAATGCTATTTTCGTTATTAATTGCTGGATTTCAATGAAAACGCACAGACTTAACCTATATAAATACTAGATATGCAAATTGAAAAGTTTGATGGCACTGCACCACTGGTTGCCATAGAAACGGCGGCCATATTGGATTCTATTGTTCCATTTCAATTTGCTAAGGCTTTTCATTTACTAAGCTCTGAGCACCAAATTTGAACACAACGTTTATCATTACATTTTAAAACTTTCTGTGTGATGGATTTTTGATAACTTTAATACAAAAAAACGATGTATAATATGTAGGGGTGTAAGCTTGGTTGCTATGAAAGAAACTAGGTCTAATTAGACATATTTTCTCGAGTTTGAGAAAATCTCTCCGTACCATACCTTTTTCAAAGTCAAAATACATATTGTTAGAATGCATTTTGACATTTAATTCTGTTATATTCAGATTCAGGAGATGCTAAAGTATCAGAAAATGGACTAATCCCAAAATCCATCATTTTTGTATTTTACGTAAATTTAATACCCATTCCTCCTCTTAAATGTCAAGTCAGTCTTATTGTATGGATGTGAAACATGGAGAAAAGGAAAAACATCAACCGGAAAGCTACATACTTTCATAAATGGGCACTGCGTAGAATAAAAGGAGTGATGGAGGTATAACAAGATCACTTATGTGGGACAGATCACAAGAACCAGACAAGTACCAATGGAGTGAGATCAGGAAAAAGACACTGGTGATAAATAGGACATACTTAGAGGAAACCTGTTGGTAGCATTACAAGGTAGTCCTTGTTCTGGAATCCTCGGATTAAGAGGTGTAGAGGTAGACCAAAGAACGCATGAAGAACACATGGAAAGAACTTGCACGGACGGCACAGGACAGAAAGATGTGGCATAAGTTTACTTATGCTCCTCGAGGAACCGAAGGGTGATCATGATGACACTGTGTAACAATTGGTTAGTGTATTCTGTGCTAGTTTACGTAGTTCCCCGAGGGAAAGGGGGGGGGGGTCACTGATGAGACAAAGAGAGAATAGCAATACCTCTCCCTCAAGCATGTCGTACAAGGCCATTAATACAAGGTTGTGCATGAGACTGGCAACATCATCACGCAAAATAGAGTGATACAGCAACCAGCATTATAAGTTTATTTGAAGGTTTGCTGCAGGGTTCTGGCAAGGGGGATCATCTACACTGGTGGCTTCACGCTTCGTGAGGAACAAAAAGGAAGTTTTATGATGGTCTCTTCTAGAGCTTGTGAGGGTTGTCGTAAATTTGGATAGGTATTTAAGTTAGATTAGGTCCCCCTGAATAGAACAGGCAAAGTGGTTATTAAGTGAGAATTTAGGTAAGAGAAATATATATCACTAGTGAATAGTTTAAGAGTAGAATCTGTCACTGGATTTGAGAAGATACTCTAGTCCAGCATATCTTTACGACTGTAATTTTTTTAACAGACAGTCCTAATCTCCATACATGGAATATATATGTTTAATTACACACACACACACACACACGCACGCACGCACGCTCGCACGCACGCACGCACGCACGCACGCAGTTATGTGACAACAAGACACACAAACGTGAAACAAACTATTGTAAATGGAGTATGGGTATGAGCTGTGCGAACCAACACAAGTAATTAAGTTTTTGTTAAGTTTATTATCATATAATATAAACTGCTCACAATATATATATATATATAATCAATAAAATCATAGGTTACAGCATTTGGAAAATAACCCCATAAGTGCAATCCCCTCTGTTGAGAAAAGATCCCGCAAGAAGTTAACAATAAACCCCAAGAGGTCAAAGATTAACACTAGGGTATAGAATAGACGATAAAGTAAAGAACAGAGTTCCTAATTAATACATCCTGAAAAAATATCAGTATTAGCGAACAAAAAAAAAAAGAAGTGGGTGCAATGAGTATACAAATAAAAAGATATTCACTCCTCTTTACTCACACTCTGTCAATCTGTGGCCACATTCAATCTCGCTTACCTACTCGTTGATTAACAACATCTTGAACATTATCATCCGGGTACATGTAATCAAACTCCAATGTTGTGCTTCGCCGAAGTTAGCCCCAGTTCCTCCACTAATAATTAATCCTCCAAATGGGGAACGCTTACTTTGGTGGTGATTATTGGATATGGAAAATGTCACGTCAGATAGTTCAGGTGGTAAAATAATTATCAAGATCTAGTGTTCACAGTGGACTGTAGTTAGTACTTCCAATAGTTAAAGGAAATGTCTGGTGGGTAAATCTTTCTGGATAAATCCTCTTGACAACACAATGGTCAATAGTTGGGAACAATGTTATGTATAGATATTTTTTCACAGCGGGCTGATAAGATTTTGATGTAAACAAATCTGGGTAATTTGTATGTCCAGTTAATGTTAATTCTCAATGTTTATACGTTTGGTCTCTCTCTCTCCCTCTCTCTCTCTCTCTCTCTCTCTCTCTCTGCATGAAGCAAGAGGACCGCACAGGTCAACATTTAAGACCCGATAATAATTAAAAATGTTACTGGTACTATTCAGATTTAGACCGCTAGCAGCTGGGTTGTGATCAGTACTAGATTTAGAAGAAAAACAAAACATGTAATCACAATAAAATATCCCATCCGGTCATGCGTAAGGTTAAGATATCTTATCCACTCTGTCATTTAATTAAATTAAAAACACACAGGTCTTAGCCTATCTTATCACGCTTCGCTCAACTGTTACGGGTTGGGTTTGAAGGTATGTGCCTTCCCCCCCCCCCCTTCTCGGTGAACTCTCAGCGCACAATATCAGTGATAATTTAGTTATGATTACTTTACAAATATCGCTTGTCATTACTAGCTATTTGTTTTCGCCACATGATATTTCACTAGTCACTTACACAATTACACGTCATGAATTAGAAGTAAATTTTATATTCCGTCAATAATCAGTTGCCTAGTGTATTTATCAGTCAATTAAACATCTTTTTCTGGGTGATAGCGATTGGTTAATTTTTACGTTACAGCTGGAAAAATTAGCTATATGTTATTTAATACGCTAGTAAATTAACACACAGAAAAAATCCCAGTGAATTAAAATGATAACTTAACACAAGAAATCACAAAAAATGCTAATATATTACCGCAAAACAGAAAAATGAACTATCTCCACGGAATCTAATAAATCCACTTTTTACAAGGGCTTTAGAATCGCGAGCTAGATATTTCCAAAAATTCTTGAGCGTACTGATAAACTGACTTTGGTAGGACGGAGTATATATACGGAAAACTGTTATTTTCACTAACTGGTGCAAGAAATCGCGCCTTCGTCCATATCAGGGGAAACAACTCGTTCGACTCTCGATAAAAGATTTCCTGCCCCCTGATGCCGACCGACAACATAGATCAGCTAAGCGAACAGACCGCCTTTGATCTTGTCTCTTCTGCTGTAGATCAGATTATTATCTCCCCTGGGACCGCGGACACACGAATGTGGTCGGTACATCTTATTATCTCCCCCTTTATTTTAGATCAAATGCTTAATTCCCCTGAACATGTCGGACTTCAAAACGTTAGTGGTCAAACTCCTGCCCATCCCCTCTGTTTCAAAGAAACCAATTCCTATCCGCGTGCTCCTGTCTGTCAACAATGCTAATTCCCAAATCAGCTCTTGAGATAATTTATGCTAAGCGAATCGTTCTTTCGCTGGCTGTTATCTTAGCCTGTACGAACGTAGGTAAACGCTTGTCAGCGCCTGTAAGTAGAAGAAATAGGCGTGGCTTCAAATATGAGTTAGACAGATAGCAAAAAGGCATGGATTTTGCGTAACAAAACGTGCATACTAATGAGGAGCAAAGGTGGGAAGCGAAAATTCATGTAGTTTATTTACATAACATGTCACAAGGGTTTGCTGCAGGGTTCTGGCAAGGGGGATCATCTACACTGGTGGCTTCACGCTTCGTGAGGAACAAAACGGAAATTTTATGATGGTCTCTTCTAGAGCTTGTGAGGGCTTGCTGCAGGGTTCTGGCAAGGGGACAGCTACACTGGTGGCTTCACGGTTCTGGCAAGGGGACAGCTACACTGGTGGCTTCACGCTTCGTGAGGAACAAAAAGGAAATTTTATGATGGTCTCTTCTAGAGCTTTATTTGTCTTGCTGATGTCAAGGTCAATCATCATTATCGTGTGCATGTTTATACTTCAGGTGGCCTATGGTTTGCTGAACGCTGTTGCTATTGTGGCTCAGATTAGGATGATGATGTAAGTGGCTTGGCTTGATTAGTTTGTTTGAGTTTGTGAGTTTTTATTATTGTGTGCAGTGGGCGAGTGAGTGAGTGAGTGAGTGAGTGAGTGAGTGAGTGAGGGAGTGAGTGAGTGAGTGAGTGAGTGAGTGAGTGAGTGAGTGAGTGAGTGAGTGAGTGGGTTGTCATCCCCATATATAGCTTTTACTCAATGAAACATTTGTAACCCAACAATGAAATGGAGTGCAATGCGCGAAGACAGCTAAATTGAAAGCCTATTTAAAAAAAAATCATGCCGTGCAATCTTTAAGTGGATCATTTTCAAAAAAAATGTGGTAACTGTGCGCACTGTGCCGTGAAAGCTAAATTGAACACCCATTAAAATAACACGCAGGCCTTTCAATTTTATCATGATACATTAACCATAAGGTATGAGAAGATTGACTACAAAGTTCCAATGAAGTTGGAATGGAACAGAAACCATACCATAAATAATGTTGTCAGCAGGAAATGCAGCAAAAACAGCACACTATAATTCACGCCCGACATGTTTTGGCGGGAAACTTGCTCGAATTTTTATTATTTATTGTCCGTGTAAGCGTCACGGTAACTTAAAATGTAATATTTTTTTCAGCACAATGGAATGTGAAAAGAAATATTTTCTGTTAGGTCTAGTATTCTACCTGGCTGGTTTCTTGTTATGGAATATAGACAACGTCTACTGCCATCATCTACGGTAAGATTACTTGACTTTCTTACTTTTACAGTTTGAAATACGCGGGATTTTCATTATTTAATCTCTGTCTTTGTTTCTAGCCTTTATTGTTTCTGACTATCACTTGAATTGTTTCCGTCAAAGTAAGCGTGTCTTGTAACAATGTTTAGTAGCTTGTCTTGTAATGTGCTTAGTACCTTGTCTTGTAATGGTGTTTAGTACCTTGTCTTGTAATGGTGTTTAGTAGATTGTCTTGTAACAGTGTTTATTAGCTTCCCATGTAATGGTGTTTAGTAGCGTTTCTGTTAATGATGGTTAGTAGCGTCTCCTGTAATGGTGCATAGTAGATTGTCTTGTAATGGTGTTTTGTGGCTCGTCTTGTAACGGTGTTTAGTAGCTTGTCATGTAATGGTGTTTAGTAGTGTGTCTTGTAATGGTGTTTAGTGGCTTGTCTTGTAATGTGCTTAGTAGCTTGTTTTGTAATGGTGTTTAGTAGCGTGTCTTGCAATGGAATTTAGTAGAGTGACTTGTAATGTTGTTTTGTAGATTGTCTTATAATGGGGTTAAGTATTTTGTCTTGTAATTGGTATTTAGCAGCGTGGCTTGTAATGGTGTTAAGTAAATTGTCTTGTAATGGTATTAAGTATCTTGTCTTGTAATTGGTATAAGCAGCGTGTCTTGTAATGGTACAACCCACAAAAGCCAGATCCAAACCTCAGAAATGAGGTATCTGAGGAAAGTGGTTGAAGTAACAAGAAGAGACATGGTCCGCAACCAGACGATCCGTCAAGGCCTAAAATCCCATCCGCTGCAGACCCAAATAGAACTGTCCCAACTAAGATGGTTTGGCCATGTCTGCAGAATGGGAGAAGATCGGCTACCACGACAAGCATGGGAAACAAAGAGCCAGGGATCCAGACCTCCAGGACGACCCAGAGTCCGCTGGGAGGACAACATTAGACAATCTTTGAAGGACCGAGGACTAGAATGGAACCAGGCCAGGAAGAAAACAGCTGATAGAATGGTCTGGCGCTCTCTCTTCCAAACCTCTACACCTCACGGTAGAAGGGGAACGACTAAGTAAGTAAGTAAGTCTTGTAATGGTGTTTAGTAGCTTTTCAAGTAGTAGTGTTTTGTGGCTTGTCTTGTAAAAGTGTTTATTAGCTTCTCTCGTAATGGTATTTAGTAGCGTGTCTTGTAATGGTGTTTTATAGCTTGTCTTGTAATGGTGTTTAGTAGCGTGCCTTGTAATGGTGCTTTGTAGCTTGTCCTGTAATGGTGTTTAGTAGCTTGTTTTGTAATGGTCTTTACTAGACTGCCTTATAACGGTGTTAAGTATCATGTCTTGTAAATGGTATTTAGCAGCGTGTCTTGTTATGGTGTTTAGTAAATTGTCTTGTAAGGATGTTTAGTAGCTTTTCTTGTATTAGTGTTTTGTGGCTTGTCTTGTAACAGTGTTTATTAGCTTCTCTTGTAATGGTGTTTAGTATTGTTGCTTTTAATGATGTTTAGTAGCATCTCTTGTAATGATGTCTAGTAGCTTGTCTTGTAATGGTGTTTTGTGGCTTGTCTTGTAGTGGTGTTTAGTAGCGTGTCTTACAATGGTGTCTAGTAGCGTGTCTTGTATTGGTGTTAAGTAGCGTGTCTTGTAATAGTATTTAGTAGCTTGTCTTGTAATGGTGTTTAGTGGACTGTCATGCAATGGTGTTTAGTAACGTGTCTGGTAACGGTGTTTCGTAGCTTGTCTAATAATAGTCTCTAGTAAATTGTCTTGTAATACTGTTTAGTAGCGTGTCTTGTAAAGGTGTTTAGTAGCGTCTTTTGTAATGGTGTTTGTAATCTGTCTTGCAATGGTATTTTGTTGCTTGTTTTGTAATAGTGTTTAATAGCTTGTCTTGTAATGGTGTTTAGACGCGTTTCTTGTAATTGTGTTTAGTACCTTGACTTGTAATGGTGTTTTGCGGCTTCTGTTGTAGTGGTGTTTAGTAGCGTCTCTTGTAATGGTATTTAATAGATTGTCTTGCAATATTGTTTAGTAACATTTCTGGTAATGCTTTTTAGTAGCTTGTCTAATAATAGTCTTTAGTAGATTGTCATGTAATACCGTTTCATAACGTGTCTTGTAATGTTGTTTAGTAAATTGTCGTGTAATGGTATTTTGTAGCTAATCTTGTTATAGTGTTTTGTGACTTGTCTTGTAATAGTGTTTAGTAGTTTGTCTTGTATTGGTGATTAGTAGCGTCTCTTGTAATGATGTTTAGTAGTTTGTCTTTTAATGGTGTTTTGTTGCTTGTCTTGAAATAGTGTTTAATAGCCTGTCTTGTAATGGTATTTAAAGCATTTCTAATAACGGTGTTTAGTACCTTGTCTTGAAATGGTGTTTTCTGGTTTGTCTGGTAATAGTGTTTAGTAGCGTGAATTGTAATGATGTTTAGTAGATTGTCTTGTAATGGTGTTTAGTTGCTTGTCTTGTAATTGTGTTTAGTATCCCGTCTTGTAATGGTCATTAGTAGATTGTCTTGTAATTTGCCTCAGTAGCGTGTCTTGTAATGATGTTTAGTAGATTGTGCTGTAATGGTATTTAGTAGCTTGTCTTGTAATAGTGTTTTGTGGCATCTCTTGTAATAGTGTTTATTAGCTTGTCTTGTAATAGTGTTTAGTGGCTTGTCTTGTAATAGTGATTAGTAGCTTGTCTAGTAATGATGTTTAGTAGCTTGTCTAGTTATGGTGTTTAGTAGCTTGTCTAGTAATGGTGTTTACTAGCTTGTCTAATAATGGTGTTTAGTAGTTTCTCTTGAAATAGTATTTAGTGGGCAATATTGTAATTGTATTTAGTAAACTTTACTTGTAATTTTTTAAAATTAATTTGCTTTTTAATAGTATTTATTAAGCTTTTCTTGTAATCATGTTTAATAAGGTTGGCTTGTAATAGAATTTAGTAAACCAGTCTTATAATCGTGTTTAGTAAACTTGACTTGTTACGGTGTTTATTAAACTTGCCCTGTAATAGTATTTGGTAAACGTGTCTTGTAATCGTGTTTAGTAAGCTTGACTTTTAATAGTATTTAGTAAACTTGCCTTGTAATCGTGATTAGTAAACTTGACTTGTGATCGTGTTTAGTAAACGTGACTTTTTACAGTATTTAGTAAACTTTCCTTGAAATCGTGTTTTATAAGCTTGACTTGTATTGAATAAACCTGTCTTGTAATCGTGTTTAGTAAACTTGACTTGTAATATTATTTAGTAAATTTGTCTTGTTATCGTGCTTAGTAAACTTGAGTTGTAATAGTATTTAGTAAACTTGTCTTGTAATCGTGTTTAATAAGCTTGACCTGTAATCGTATTTAGTAAACTTGACTTGTAATAGTATTTAGTAAACTTGTCTTGTAATCGTGTTTAACAAGCTTGACCTGTAATCGTATTTAGTAAACTTGACTTGTAATAGTATTTAGTAAACCCTTCATGAAACCGTATTTAGTAAACAAGTCTTGTAATGGTGTAGTAAAAGACGATGTTTTTTTATGTGTGATGTTGTGTGCCCAGGTCTTTACGAGTGTACAAGCTGTCCAACTCTTCTGGGATGCTATTTCAGTGTCATGCTTGGTGGCACATTCTGTCTGGCATTGGGGCATATCTTGGTCTTTTATGCGCGTAAGTAATCGTGTAACCTTCCGTGTTTTTTTTTTAACTCTGCATGGTTCTTCCATTTTCCATTACAAAAGTTGCATTATAAGACTACTTATGTATTCTTTTGCTGAACTTCTTTTGCCTTAAATGTCGTGTGTTTTTTTTCGTACTTTGTCTTTCTTAGCTACACACACTAAATAAGAAACTCCAACATACATTTCTTATTGTGATGGGGCCGAAAAGGAGACGCCCGCCCCCTACCTGTTTTTGGGCAGATTATTTTCGATGTGCGCGAAGCATTCTGGGTTGTGAAAAGTCTGAAGTAGAAGATATGTAATGAGGCCACAATAATGCCTTTAAATTAAGTTGTGGTGTAGAATTGTGTTATATTAAATAGCTGTAGGTTTTATTTGTGTTTTCGCTATTCCTAAAGCGATAATCGCGTGTGATATTTAAGTAGCCAAGATTAATACGCCCAGCGCGCAGTAGTTGAGTGATTAGCCTAATGCCTATAAAAAGAGATAGCGGCCGGAAAGCGGGCCTATTTTGCCACAGCCGCCAGAGAGAACAGACGACAGAGCCAAGCTGTAAATGCCTTGAGCACGTGAGTTAATTTAAATTAGAATTAGTTTTATTTAATTCGGAAATAATATCGATGTGGCTATTTTAATGTTGAGTGATATAGATAGATGTGTTTCCAAAGGAAATGTCTTTTTAGGACATTATAATTTAGTCTTGAAATGATAGATGAGTGAAAATAATGTTTGATAGGTTTTATTAGGCACGCAAAGCCTAAATCCAGATGTGAGAATTTAGTATCAAGTATTTCATCCATCAGACCGGGCAAATTTAGTAGGAGAGTGTTTTATACATGAAACTGGACAGAAATGTTATCAGAAACTGCAATTTAGATAATATTAACTAGTTGGGAAGATGGCAACAGGGAGAGCCACGTGGTGATTGTATAAAAGCGGCGCGAGGGGTCTGCGGTAACACTCTTAGTTATCACTTAATGTTACGCAGTTTTATATTGTGTGAATTGAGACGGGGGTGGGAAGCAGATAAAGATAATGTTCCCCAGTAAAGGAAAGAGAGAGTTTTCTTGGTAAATGTTACGCCATGTGGCACGTTGTGTATTTAGTCCCAGTTTGGCTTAAGTCGAGAATAATTATATTGCATTCTTTATGTAAGAGTAATTTAGTGTATTTCACGTTTATTGATAATTCTACTGTATATTTAATGGGTTACTGTGAGGTGAGGATATGTATTTAGATTTCTGGAGAGCGCGAGGCCACTCCTATGTTGAGACATGTGTTTCTCTGGTTGCTCCCGGCGGAGCATGGAAACACCAATGTGGCTGGTGTCTATCACAAGCCGACAAGAAGCATTTTTTATGCTATGGCAGTGATTTGTTTCGGTAACGATGTGTTTCATGTGATGAGATTCCCAGTCTCATCAGTGGTCATATACGACACGCTTGTTGCCAGGCGCACCAGTCGTCACATACGACATGCTTCAGAATGCAGTAGCGAATACTGATGTGGATCGGTTACGAGGTAGTAGCTTATTCTCATTACTGAGAGTATTTGTTGTACATATAGTTGAATATTATTTTATGTCCATTTTATGATTATTTAATTATGGTTATGTGAGGAATGGTTGTGAGAGCACGTGGGCTCACTTCAAGATATATATTTCTCTTCTCCGCTCCTGAGGGAGCATGGGGCCAACAGTGTGGTTTGCCTCCATATTAAGTATTCATATGCTAGGGCAGTAGTGTTTCGGTAGCAATCTGTGTTACATGGTGAGATTGCCAGCCCCACGCACAACACCTTACTAGTCTCATTGGACGACATGCATGAGTGTGTGTGTGTGTGATAGCTGAGTGTGTGCTCTTGCAGTAGTGGTTTCCGTAGCAACCTGTGTTACATGGTGAGGTTGCCAGCCTCATGCACAACACCATACTAGTCGCATTGGACGACACACATGAGTGTGTGTGTGTGTGATAGTTGAGTGTGTCAGGTGGCGGCGTAGGACAGTTTGACAGGTGAGAGCGTGATGTTTCTCATTCAGTATTATATTATGATTTTAACTATTCTGTGCTTTGTTTGCTTCTTCAGATTAGCATCGGGCACTGTTGGGTGTTTTGTTTTGTTGGGTTTTGTGATGTTCGCTAGTTTATTTGTTTAATGTTTGCTTTGTCACTGAATGGGTTATAAAAATAAATATAGCCCCTGCCTCTAGAATCAAGAGTTTTATTGTTGTTCGGGTCGGTGCGAGTGTGACAGGAGAGTGATATCACAATCACAACATAATCATCATCATCATCTCGCCCACCCGATCACAATTGGCGTTGTCGGCAGGATCAGGCAGACAGTGACAACGAGCAAACAGCAAACGAACAAATATTGTAAACACCCAGCAGTGCATTCCTGCAGCAAGATGGCTAATGCGCCTGTGAAGATATTGTACGTGGAGGAGCCAGAGATAAGGTTATTTAGTGGAGAGGGGAGACCCACTTGGCAAGAGTTTGTGGAGGATGTGGAAGCCGCGTGGAAGGTGGCGCCTTTTTGTGCAGAAGACAAGTTAGACATGATCTGGAACAACGTGACACCATTAGTATCTAGAGAATTACGGATACATGGTGGAGCCAAGGCCAGCGCTGAGAAGTTACTGGAAATTGTCAAAAAAGCCTACAGCGAGCAACCACAATTCAGTGAGGTGAACAGGAATTTCCCTTGGGAATATGCTGTTTATGGTGAAAGTAAAAAGCCTGAGACACTGGTCCAGATAGCAAGTGCAGAAGTTCAGAAGGAGGAGGAGGCACTCAGAGCAGAATTATCCTTCCTAAAGTCCCAGATAGCACAGATGTCAGAGGCCAGTTCGCCAGCACAAGAGGAGGTGCAGAGAAAGAGAGCACCATGCCAGCCGCGGGAACAGCCAACGCAAGACGAGGAGGTGTGTCCGCAGGAACCGCAACTAGCCCTTCTTGTATGTGAGAGTCAGGCTGTCGTCAAGGGAAGCTGTGAGCTGACAGCACCAATAAAAGCAGTTGCACCAACAAGGAGAAAAAGGGTTTGCAAGTGGTACAGTGTTCACAGGGGATGGGGATTCATCACGCCAGATGATGGTGGTATTTGTCGTGAGAAATTCTAATCCACATATATAAATTAAAACGTAAATGTAAAGCCTAACAAATAAATTTAATAAAAGGAAAGAAGAATGGTAAAGAACAGTGCTGTCACAATGACTGTACTCGAAATCCCCCTTGTTTTCTCCTGCGTCTGCAAATTGTAACATTTCACGTTGATAGTAAAGGCCTTCGGCAACATACACGCGTTTCCCCAACACAATAAAATGTGTACTCCAATTCTAAGAAAAACCTTGAGATACGCAAGATGACCTAGATTTAAAATTCCATTCATGTCTTTTTATACACTACGTTACCTAAAACGAAAGACAGATGGACTAAAGATAGAAAGAAGGGAGGGCTGAAAGCAGGGACACATGCAACACTAAACACGCGTCGCGCGATACACAATTGCTGCCATCACGCGTGTAAGGCCACATGCACTAGTTTTTTTCAAATCGACAGTGATAAAAACACTACCCATACCAGAGTTAGGTTTTAAAAACTTACAAAATTCTTATTAGGAAATATGACATTATACTGGTTTACGTTTGAAAACATGACAGTACCCAGACACCCTAAAGTTTGGAAGTGAGGAGGTAGTAAAGCAGCATGACTATCCTAGAAGAAAATGCATATTGGCTCCATTAAATATATATATTTGGTTTCCTTAGGACTTGCTGACAAATAATATGTTAAACGTTACGCAAATAGTCTAGGAATTAACAAATTATAGCCAAAAGAAAATAGTGAGGGTGTCAGACAACACCAAATTCAGAATCGCTCAGTGGCAGATTTTCACCCCACCATTGTACGGGAAATAGGCTGACATGTTACCTCCTATTTGATTGGCGGAAAATAAATGTAAGGCTAAACACGATTAGTCGGACTATAAATACTACTTCTTTGTTGTTAGGGGAAACGTGAGTAGGAGTACTTTTTTGAAAAGCTGTGTAAACATGGCATGATTGGTTAGACCTGCCAATATAGTCAATTAGAGGCGTCAGGTCAACACCACATTTGCAAATGAACTTACGACAGAATCAGTGCGTTGAGCACCAGTGCATATTTTGCGAAATAAAAGCCTGGGACATCGGCAGATCGAAATTGTGCTATATTCATTGCCGGTCAACGTAATTCTGTGTTATTTCCATGAATTGTGGTAAGCTTGAAATATTTGACATCTTTTAATGAAAATTGAATGTAAATTGATAATTTATGTCTGTATATATGTGTGGTTCAGTAGCGAACATGAGGTAAAGCCTATATAATGCTCCAGCCTGAACAGAAGGTGTCGGAGGAAAGTAAAACTACATGGAATTGCCAAACAGTACACTGACACCTAGATTATTGACTAGAAAGAAATAATGCTGGAATTGCAGAGGCGTAGTAACCATTAAGGAGGAAGCTTAATACATATTGATATTTGAAAATTTACCAGTGACTCATCCAAGACAGTCTTATAGAATGTTACATGTGTGTGAGTGTCACAGTGTTGTCAAGTGTGGTGGAATAAATTGACTTGTTTATCTGTCTGTTGTTGTTGTGACTTACACTTCATCATATACATACCCTAGACATTCAACGTAGTCATCACTATATTCAAGAATAATTCTGACTGAGGTATAAATATGTGGTAGCAAGTAAGGTCATCTATAATACACTACCCTTATTAGATATAGATACCTTCACAGCTGATCTCAGTCAGTACACTAAGTCCCCTATAAATATTTATATATCCCACTTTACCACAGTATTGATGTATTCGTACATCAGACCAAGATCTACAGAAAGGGATTCCGGAGTCTGGCGAGGAATGAACGAGTAGAGTTTGACAGCAAACCATCGGTCCAGGGCATGGAAGCAATTTATGTATGCGGCATTGGCGGTCAAGAGTGTAAGGGCAGCAGGAAGCGACCCATGGCACAGAGGAAGCCCAGAAAGATAAGATGCTACAATTGTGGAGACTTGTCAGACCACATGGCAGCCAAGTGCCCTCAAGGCCCGCTTCCGAAGAGATGTTTTCGATGCAAGTCAACTGAACATTTGATAGCCGCCTGTCCCTCAAAGAGCTCTTTCCCGAGACGTGCTACCACAACCAGGTTTTCTTCCGGGTGCAAGCCAAGAGATGACCGTGACAACTGTCACCCTAAGGGCGCCGAGAAGATTGGTAGTCGGTTAGGGGAGGAAACTCGTCTTAAGCAGAGAGGAGGGAGTGCAAGTCAAGGTTCAGAGGAGGAGACACATCAAAAGCAGATAGTGGGGAATGTTGGCCACCGTCCACGCAAAACGAGTGTCAAGCACGTCAGGAGCAATCCCCTACAGATTCGACAGCTACAAGCACTGACAGGCAGACGTCACGGGCAGGCAGCGATGCGGCACAGGTGTGCGAGTCTTCTAGACCACAGCAACTGCCAGCCCGACAACGTACAACTGGGGACATAACGACCAAGAGGGTCCCCAGCCGAGTTGTACCGAATACAGAATCTGAGCCCAAAACATCGCCGCTGAGAAATAATCAAACGCAGCACCAACGATCTAAGAGATTTCGACAGATGTGCCTGAGGTAGTGATGTTGTCGGGACGACAACAAAATCAGGAGGGAGATGTGTGATTGGGCCGAAAAGGAGACGCCCGCCCCCTACCTGTTTTTGGGCAGATTATTTTCGATGTGCGCGAAGCATTCTGGGTTGTGAAAAGTCTGAAGTAGAAGATATGTAATGAGGCCACAATAATGCCTTTAAATTAAGTTGTGGTGTAGAATTGTGTTATATTAAATAGCTGTAGGTTTTATTTGTGTTTTCGCTATTCCTAAGCGATAATCGCGTGTGATATTTAAGTAGCCAAGATTAATACGCCCAGCGCGCAGTAGTTGAGTGATTAGCCTAGTGCCTATAAAAAGAGATAGCGAACTACAAGCGGGCCTATTTTGCCACAGCCGCCAGAAAGAACAGACGACAGAGCCAAGCTGTAAATGCCTTGAGCACGTGAGTTAATTTAAATTAGAATTAGTTTTATTTAATTCGGAAATAATATCGATGTGGCTATTTTAATGTTGAGTGATATAGATAGATGTGTTTCCAAAGGAAATGTCTTTTTAGGACATTATAATTTAGTCTTGAAATGATAGATGAGTGAAAATAATGTTTGATAGGTTTTATTAGGCACGCAAAGCCTAAATCCAGATGTGAGAATTTAGTATCAAGTATTTCATCCATCAGACCGGGCAAATTTAGTAGGAGAGTGTTTTATACATGAAACTGGACAGAAATGTTATCAGAAACTGCAATTTAGATAATATTAACTAGTTGGGAAGATGGCAACAGGGAGAGCCACGTGGTGATTGTATAAAAGCGGCGCGAGGGGTCTGCGGTAACACTCTTAGTTATCACTTAATGTTACGCAGTTTTATATTGTGTGTGAATTGAGACGGGGGTGGGAAGCAGATAAAGATAATGTTCCCCAGTAAAGGAAAGAGAGAGTTTTCTTGGTAAATGTTACGCCATGTGGCACGTTGTGTATTTAGTCCCAGTTTGGCTTAAGTCGAGAATAATTATATTGTATTCTTTATGTAAGAGTAATTTAGTGTATTTCACGTTTATTGATAATTCTACTGTATATTTAATGGGTTACTGTGAGGTGAGGATATGTATTTAGATTTCTGGAGAGCGCGAGGCCACTCCTTTGTTGAGACATGTGTTTCTCTGGTTGCTCCCGGCGGAGCATGGAAACACCAATGTGGCTGGTGTCTATCACAAGCCGACAAGAAGCATTTTTATGCTATGGCAGTGATTTTTTTCGGTAACGATGTGTTTCATGTGATGAGATTCCCAGTCTCATCAGTGGTCATATACGACACGCTTGTTGCCAGGCGCACCAGTCGTCACATACGACATGCTTCAGAATGCAGTAGCGAATACTGATGTGGATCGGTTACGAGGTAGTAGCTTATTCTCATTACTGAGAGTATTTGTTGTACATATAGTTGAATATTATTTTATGTCCATTTTATGATTATTTAATTATGGTTATGTGAGGAATGGTTGTGAGAGCACGTGGGCTCACTTCAAGGTATATATTTCTCTTCTCCGCTCCTGAGGGAGCATGGGGCCAACAGTGTGGTTTGCCTCCATATTAAGTATTCATATGCTAGGGCAGTAGTGTTTCGGTAGCAATCTGTGTTACATGGTGAGATTGCCAGCCCCACGCACAACACCTTACTAGTCTCATTGGACGACATGCATGAGTGTGTGTGTGATAGCTGAGTGTGTGCTCTTGCAGTAGTGGTTTCCGTAGCAACCTGTGTTACATGGTGAGGTTGCCAGCCTCATGCACAACACCATACTAGTCGCATTGGACGACACACATGAGTGTGTGTGTGTGTGTGTGATAGTTGAGTGTGTCAGGTGGCGGCGTAGGACAGTTTGACAGGTGAGAGCGTGGTGTTTCTCATTCAGTATTATATTATGATTTTAACTATTCTGTGCTTTGTTTGCTTCTTCAGATTAGCATCGGGCACTGTTGGGTGTTTTGTTTTGTTGGGTTTTGTGATGTTCGCTAGTTTATTTGTTTAATGTTTGCTTTGTCACTGAATGGGTTATAAAAATAAATATAGCCCCTGACTCTAGAATCAAGAGTTTTATTGTTGTTCGGGTCGGTGCGAGTGTGACAAGAGAGTGATATCATAATCATCATCATCATCTCGCCCACCCGATCACATTATCAATCATATTGTATGGCTGTGAAACATGGCTAACATAAAAAAAGAACAACAAGCAAAAAGTTCTAGACTTTCATAAATAGGTGCTTTCGTAGAGCAGAAGAATTGAAATGGCACAAGAAGATCAGCAATGTGGAACTGATGATAAAAGCGAGACGAGTGCTAGTAGAATAAGGGATCAGAAGACAACGCTGACAGTGGATATGGCATACATTCAGGAAACATGTTGATAGCATGACACTGCCAGTCCTTGTTGTGCAGTACCCATGGTAAGAGAGGTTGAAAGAGATTGAACAATAAATGGAGAAAAGAACTGAAGCACAAACTAAAGCCATCAGGAGAATCTGGTGAAATGTTAGATGATGGCATGGTGCATGAGAACTTGATATTGTTGTAATCTAACCATTACAAGTCAATTTACTAATCACCATTACAAGACAATTTACTGAACACCATTACAAGACAATTTACTAAACACCCTTTCAAGACTATTTACTAAACACCATTACAAGACACGCTGCTAAATACCAGTTACAATACAAGATACTTAACACCATTACAAGACAATGGTGGCATGGGGCATGATAACTTGACATGGTATTGTTTAAGATCTGCGTTACTTGGGAAGCTGACAAGTACTCGTATCAAGGAAGTTACATATTACCTGGAAACATTTAATATTGGTTACTAGACGACAGAATGAGAGAAGACTGGCTACCATGGCAAACCAAGACCCAAGGATCCATATCTCCAGGACGACCCAGGGTTCGCTGGGAGACCAACGTCTGTGAAGGACCCGAGTACTGGACTGGAACCAGGCCAAAATGAAGACAGCCCATATTATAGCCTAGCGCTCTTCCTGGCAAGCCTCTACAGCCCAAAGTAAAAGATGAATGACTAAGTAAGTAAACATAAGAGGAAGTCGATGGTTAACTCTTTTACTCCGGAACCACGCTCAGAGCGTTGGTCAGATTTGACACCTGTGCCATAACAACTCTCAGAGCGTTGTTTTTTAGTCTACCACAAATTAAAATTATGGCACGGGGTGGAAAATAACTGTGGAGTCAAAGAGTTAATATCGACGATTTGTTTATTAAATATACCAGTTCTAACTGCATTAACTGAGAAAATTATTTTATGAAATAAATAGATCAAACCCTGATTTTCCCATTCTCTGGACACATTTTAAGCCTTAACTCTTTGACTCCGGAACAACAACGTTCAGAGCGTTTTGTCAGATTTGACACCCGTGCCAAAACAACTCTCTGAGAGTTGTTTTTTTTTTAGTCTATCACGAATTAAAATTACGGCACAGGGTGAAAAAATAATTGCGGTGTCAAAGAGTTAATAAATGTTCTGTTTCAGATTTCATACACGATACAAGTACCTTCAGATGAAACCTCAGATGAAGGTAAGCTGTCGGAAACGATAATGGTTTTTTTTAGTCAATAAATAAAAATATTTTTTTTTAAGGTAAAGGTAGTCTCATAGAATATACTGCCGTAGGAGATGGAAGTGTTAAAGACTTTATCCAGCTTCGAGAGACGGGGTGACAAGTTACCTTCCTCACTGCCTTTTCCTTCCCTAACTCAAGAGCTGAGTCAGGTACCCATTTACAGCTGGGTCGACTGGGGCGTGACGCCAGCTCTCTAACCACTCTGCCAATGGGACGCTCAAGAACATTTTGATTGGTTTTAATTAATACATATTCTTTTTTTTTTCAAGTACCATGCCTTGCGGAGTAGGTGATCATGTCACTGTACAACTTCTCTCAAATACTGTTCATTAATTCTATCTATGCCATAATATATATTTTTTTTCCTTAACCAGCGGCACTTGGGCTTTCAACCCTTCGGCCCAATGACATGTCATTGCGAGGCTGGGGAGCCTGTGGACTTTCCTTCCAACCCGGTCAGGAACTTCGCTCCTTCCCATCCACAGAGGGTTTATCTCAGGAGCCGTTCAGGTTATTCTGTCAAAATCCCGGTCGATGACACTACTTCAAATACCCTCGCCCGGGCTTGAACCTCGAACACCTGATCGCCAGCGCAAAGTGTGGTAACCATTTACACCAGCGCGGCTCCCATGCCATAATATCAAACTCTTTTCTCTCTTTGTCGTCCTTAACATATCCAGGGCCGGATTATCCATTAGGGCCAAGTAGGCTGAAGCACTGGGACCTGGAGCTCTTGTGGCCAGTGAATAAGTTGAAAAGAAAATTTAAAATGCATAGATTTTTCACTAACATGTGTTTTATAAAGTTCAACTTAATAATAATAAAAAATAATAAAACATTAATACAAAATAATTACTAATAAAAGAGGTAAGCTATGCTAATAAACGAACATACCAGTCTATTAATAATATTAGTATATACCATAACCATACTAAGGAGTTTCAACAATAACAAAATTAAAATAATTCCCTATTATGTGAAAAAAAAAGGGGGGGGGGGGGGGGGCACAAAAACTAAAAAGTCTGGGAGGCGTTCTTGGCCTTGTCCGGCCGCATCTATATTCCTTTTTCCTTCAATCTTTCCTGTTGTCAGAATATATTCCTGCTTGCTTCTTCTCATAAAATGCCCAAAGAAAGTGTATTTCTTCCTTCTAACAAGACTGAAGCTTTCATTGTTGTCTGTTCTCTTTCAGGACATCCTCATTACTTGGCATCTTTCAGGACATCCTCATTACTTGGTATCTTTCTGGACATCCTACATTCTTATGAAGCATATATTAGAAAGTAGGATATATGGGTCGGCGTCTGTGATCTAATGGATATGAACGCAGTTTCATAATCCAGATATACCAGGTTCGAAACCTGCTGCAGGCGGTTTGGTAGCAGATCGCTTTGTGTGGATTTTTAACAATGGTATAAGCGCCGTACCGTTCAGAAAGCAATTGCAAACTACTGAATGAAAAAAATTGCCTAGAAAAATCACAAACAGCCAATAAAAGCTGGGGTTGATTGCCACGTCCTGTAAAGGATAAGCAACTAACTTTTTTTTAAGATATATGGTGTCTATAAATGTCGATGATATATCCAACTACTACCAATTACTTACTTCGAAAAGTTCAATATGGTTAACTAAGGCTTGAATGGAAAACATTAATAGAAGCTTCGAATCTGCAGGAACTGGTGTAGATCTACTGTCCTGGTCATGCAGGGGTACGCGGCAATGAGAGAGCTGACAGACTAGCATCATGAGCATCCACAGTGGGGACACTGGATATGGATAAGGGGGAGATGCTGAGAACATATTATACAATTTATAGAATATTAGATTCCTATGATAGGAAACTCTTTACAGAGCGATACAACAAGAAGCAATCTGGTCATTAGAAGTGGTCTCCCCCGTCCGACAAGTGTTTCGGCCCGATATACTCCTTTACACTCTAGGGGGGGTGGGGGTGGGTGCCCACTTGGGTCATGACTCCTAAGCGTCTCAGCCTCCTGTTGTCTTGTATCGAAAATGAACCCATTTCACTTATGGTAGCAACTTTAAAATCCACAACTCCGCCAGCCGTGGGGGCAATTGTGAAAGTAACAAAGAGAAGACAAATTATTCCGTTCGTTCCGTCGCACATCACAACTAAGGACACACAGCCGACGAGTGCGCTAGCCACGAGACCTTACTGCGCGCTAGCCACTGAAAATTCTGTGACCTGACACCCCTTATAATATACGCAGGCCTGTTGCCCCTCAGTCACAGCCCGTTCACTAGTACACCAAAAAAAACTCAGCGTATTGTGGACTTAGAAAAATTCCTGGTGTTTTCTGTACCGCAGCGTTTATTGTCACGATTTCCATTGCCCATTGCGGTTGTTCCACAGCCAGTCTGATGTCTTTTCGGCAGTTTCACTAAGCCTCTTCAGTGCCCTTGTTCTCGACTGTCCCATCAGCCCCAACTGTTTCAATATATCATACACTGATGCAGCCACAAGCCCTCTTGCGCCCACTTCAACTGCCATGACCCTTACAGTGAACCCATCGTGTCTCAGATCCGCGGCCAGATCACTATACTTGGCCGCTTTGAACGAATGTTGCTCGTCTAATCTGGATTCAAATGGCACGGTCAGTTCAATCAGTATGACATGAAGCGTTGCTGAAGAATGAAGCACTATATCCGGCCGTCTCCACGATTTTCTGATACTCTCTGGATATGCCCCTCGCCCAGGTAGGTCTACCGCCATCTCCCAGTCGTTTGCACAGTCAAGAAGAGATGGTAAACTGCTACCAGGTTTATTCGGTTTGGGGTGTGCTGACTTTCCTGCCCTCAGAAAGTATGTGTTTGCGGTGTCTGGCCGGGGTTTGCTATTCGCCTTCATCCTTGCCAGATCTATTGTCGCAGCAAGCTCATTTAGTACTTTGTTATGGCGCCAAGTGTATCGCCCTTGCCCTAATGACACCTTACACGCTGACAGCACGTGTTCAAGTGTCTGCCTCCCCTGGCACAGGGGCACTGCTCATCATCCGACTTTCCCCATTTCACAAGGTTGGTGGCCGACGGCAGCAGGTCAATAACATTGATCTTAACAACGAAGCCGAGCCTAAGAAGTGCCATAATCACCATATATCATTCCATGTCCAAGGACCTCTGCAGGGATCCTTCCCATGTAGTTCATTGGCCATGTTGGCCCCTGCTGCACTGCTTTTTTGCAACCTCTTATCATTCTCAGCTCCTGGTATCTCCCTGAACTACAATGTCTCTTGCGCTCCCTGCTTGATGCCTTGGACCATACCATGGCGGATGTCTCCATGACCAAATCCCCCAAGATTCCTATATATACACACTGGGATTCTGTGCCGTTGCTACGGAGTTCGTGCACCGTGCTGAGTATCCTCCTTGTGTGATCTAAGAGGAGATCGGATCACTGATGGAGCAGTCCGTGTGCAATGATGATGGACCTTACAACCAAACTAAGAACAATTAATGATCGCCTGTTAGAGAGCGACACTGCAATAGACGAATTATCAAGGTTAAAGGGAATTATCAAGGTTAAAGGGAATTATCAAGGTTAAAGGGAATTATCAAGGGATGGACGTATGAGAGGATGCATCCGTCGTGTATACAGCCAGCGAACTACAGGAACAGTTAACATTCACACTCTTCAACATATACTGAGGGAGATTGAGCACTTATGGGTTTGCCTGGAGTGCCATGATGTGGATTCTGTTCAACAGTAATAATAACTTACTGGCAACATCCTATCTAACATTTTATCCCGTATTGTATAGCGGTTGAGCCGATTGGTTTTAAGTGGGTAGATCGCTTTCTCTCTCCTGGCAAAGTTATCTGGATCTGGTATCAAAACTCAAAAGAGCGACGCTCCAGTCTACCCACCTCTAAATGGGTAGCTCACTATGCTCTTCAGTTAGGGAAGACAAAGACAGCAACGAAGATCACCCTTCCCCGGGGCAAAGCTGGACCTGGTAAAGTGAAGTCTCAGATACTTCACTCCACTAATGTATCATCTGTTATGGGACTACCTTTATTTAGTGATTAATTTAAAAATATCACAGTACATGTTTTTTTATCTTAACAATTATAGGTAGTGTAATACTTTTGAGAAAGACTTTTAAAAAGTGAATGAAGAGATTGTGTGTGTGTGTGCGTGTATGTGCACAGACGTTGTGGATTTCTGTTTTAATTTAAATTGATTTTTTTTATAAAATTCGTTACTTAAAAGAGAGTGTTCGACTGACAGCGTGTTTAGAGCGCTGATCTCTCGCGGGTTTGATTCACGGCATCGACATGCTCCAGGCTACCCAGCTGTAAATGAGTATCTAACTTTGCTGTCGAGTTAGGGAAAGAAAAGGCAGCGAGGAAGGGAACTAGTCATCTCACCTCTCGATGCTTGACCTAGTATAGTGCAGTCTCTAACACTTCACTACCCTGATATGTGATCTAGGACTACTTAGCCTTTACTTAAAAAGATTTAATACAATATTTTTTTACCCTTTCGAGATTCCATCAATACAAAATAACAGCAATATTCATAATTATCATTTTTTTAAAAAAATAAAGTGTTCCCTCGTTTTGGCGAGTCCCGTTCAACCTAGTCGGTTATATTAGGGCGCATGTCCAAATATAAAAGACCCTTAGGTCTTCTTCTTCTTCCTCGTTCGCCCTGAAAAGGACGGTGGTTGCGTTGTGTCCGTTTACGCCTAAGCTGTGATATATGCACCTTTTGGCAGACACATCCGACTTCAGCACGATTTTTTAGGGACCCGGGTTGCCTTCCAATTGCGATCCGCACTCGCTCAGCCAGACTGCACTGCTTCAGATTGTTTCCAGGGCCACCACCCAGTGGAGGTGGAGTTGCGGTCTTGCCCAGCTCTGGTTCGCTGATCCTGATGCAAGCAGACAAGCTATGGGTCGCTTGACTGCATTCACTATTGCTGCTTCTTGTGCTTTCTGTGCTTCTCTATGGTGCGGAATGCTGGAGAGTAACAGAGAAGGAAATGTCGAAACTGTCCTCCTTCCACACAATCTGCCTAAGGAAAATTCTCCGAATCTTTTGGCCGAATACCATCACAACCAAAAACTGCTTACTTGGAGCAATCATGGAGGGACATTGCCAGGACACCATCATAGCTGGTAGAAGATGCTGGAATTGGGTTGGCCATTGTCTTAGAAGAGACCCCCCGATGAAATCACAAGGAACAGCTATGCTATGGACCTCTTGAAGGAAAGCGACAGAGAGGCAGACACAAAACAACTTGGCGGAGAACTGTGGTGGCCGAGATGCCAAAAATGAACCAGAGGCTGGGGCACTGCACGAAAGGTTTGGCCACCGACCGAGTAAAGTGGAAGCCAGAATGGTTGCTGCCCCTACAAGACGCCACCAGGCGGGATGGTCACTGACTAGCTATGCACAGTCTACGGTTTAAAGAACAATGAAGGAGTAGATGTAAGCAAGCAAGGAGGCATTATGTTAGTACTGTTTCAATATATTGAGAAAAACATGTTGAAATGTGATATCTAATTTTTGTTTTATTTTATGCTGCTAGTTAGTATCAAACTGTGTCAAATCGATATCCCTCGACTATAAACATTATCTGTACCCGTACCCGTACAAATTTTATGATTATGTAAGAACAAAGCTGGATCCAACTTTCCGTTACATTCAAATATCTCTGATTGTTTTTCGTACTTCCCCTCGGATGTTGGCCTTTACGTATATCTCCCCGTTCTGCAAGGCAGCAAGTTATCATAGAAAAGCGAATCAGTTTCTTTTCCTTGTTTACATGTTATATTATTTATTTGTATTGTACTTTATTATACATATTTTTATAGACTTATTAGGGGCCGTTCACACAAATTACGTACCGCAACAGAGGGAACTGGAGGCCCGGAAAAAGGGGGGGAGGGGGAGGGTTTGGTGCCTGATAATGTTAACGCTGTGATTACAGTGGGTTTATGAAATGTTTTACATAACGCAGGAAAAATCCATTAGAGTAATCATAAGATACAGGTTATTTCATTTTTTCATAAATAAAATTGTGGGCCGAGGTGCACTCCTGTTCACCTAGTCCGGTTATATTAGGGCCATGTGCAAAAATCAAATACCTTAGGTCTGATAGTAATTATTATGTTGGGGTAATACCAAAGTATCCTGCTGATCCGAACATAAGAAACTGTGTTAAGCGAACATTCAGTTCACAGAGGTTGTGAGCTTATTTCTTAGTTTAATGACGTCCCAAAGATGCGCTCTGGACGGCTCCGCCCCACGCCCCCGCACAC